>CAJNIZ010044677.1:0-36267 GCA_905231905.1 Symbiodinium pilosum | reverse complement strand
CTAAACCCTATTCCACGAGGTTCGCTGGGCGCAGGATGTGCCGCCACCCACAGATCCCTGGAAGTGGGGTGGCGCCATCGGCGCATGGATACTCAGCCCTGCGCAGGTAGACGCCCTAAACCCTAAATCCTAAAACCCTAGGCCCTAAATCCAAAACCCTAAATCCTGAAACCCAAAACCCTAGGCCCTAAATCCAAAACCTTAAATCCTAAAACCCTTAAAAACAAACAGCAGGCCCGGGGCCTCGCAGGCGTGCCAAGGTTTCCCTCCACCTCCGACCTTGTTGGGTGGTTTTGGGGGGTTTAGGCGTTAGGATTTAGGAGTTAGGGTTTAGGGTTTAGAATTTAGGATTCAGGGGGTTCAGGGGGCTTAGGGTTCAGGGTTTAGGATTTAGGGTTTAGGGTTCAGGGTGTGGGGTTTAGGGTTCAGGCTTTAGGGTCTACGGTTCAGAGTTAAGGTTTCTGGGGGGAGTTAGGCTCAAGGTTTGGGGTTTAGGGTTTCGGGGTCAGGGATTTAATGGTTGTTGCGTGGAAGGTCAAAGGGTCTTCGCAAGTAGTTTTTTGTTTGCAGTTTGGAGCTTAAGGCTTAGGGATAGCTGCGGTTTTTCTGTGGTTTGTGTAGCTCGATAATAGGTCTATTGGGGATGTGGGAATCTGGTTTATAAGTAGGTTCAGGAAAAAAAGTTAAGGTTCAAGCTTTGAGCGTGATGCGTTGAGGGTTCAAGGTTCAGATGGGGGGAGGGGGATAGCTGGGGTGCACACCCTAATCCCTAAACCCGAAACCCTAAATGCTTGAGCCCTGAACCCTAAACCCGGGGGTCTTTGGTTCAGAGTTTGCCAATTGGAGTTTATGGCCCGCTCTTCGAGATGTTACTTTTCGTTTTCCTTCAAGCATCCGAGGGAGTGGCGTGGCTATGGAGTTTTGTTCCACACAGTAGGTTTGGGCTTGGGCTTGGGTTTAAGTTTTAGGGCCCCGTAGCAAGCAGGTGATGCAGGGGCCTAAATATTTTTCAATAATGAGGCATCGAATGGAGAAGAAAACGGAAAATGAAGTGGAAACTGGACTTGCAGAAGTTGATGGGTTGATCATAACCAGTTGCCTATATCATGTTGAAGTCTATTCGAGGTACCCTATATCATTACCATACAAGGAAACTAGGACCTTTAAAATTGTATGTTTTCAGGCCTCGAGAAGCATCTGTGTTATCCACAAGGTTGGACCCGGTTAATCGAATAGGCCCTATATAGCAAACTGTGCTTCGGGAACCCCTTGCTCAGGATCAGGGGTAATCATAGAAGGCCTTCCATAATGTGCTTTGATTTCAGGGTCCGTTGGGGTCATCACGAAAACCAGATGACCCCCTCTAAGTCAATCCCCAGGACCATCAGAACCTGGGAGGCTGGAGGGCCTTCATTTTCGATTTTCTGGCCCTGTAAAAAAAAAAACCTTAAGATTCAACAGGGTCTAACAGTAACCATAATTTAAAGAGACTATGCGACATGACCTGGTTATGATTTGAGTTTCCCTACATAACCCTCGTACAGTTGATTGGAGCGTAGATCAGGGAAACCTTGAAAAGACATCTTTGAAGCGTGGTTTCGGTTTAGGGTTTGGGGTTTGGGGCGCTCCTAAGGCCCCGAATGCCCAAGAATCATGTGCTTCTCTAGATCCGAAGTTGCTGTTGTTTATGAGCTCAGCTCCCAACTAAGTCCCACGAGCCCTTTGCCAAGCTTGATAAGCCGTATCAAGCCCACAAAATGCCTGTTTAAAAGGACTGCCACAGTAGTGAATGTTCCAAGGACGAAGTAGTGTGGTGCATCTGCTTCCTGTTGCTGAAGTCACCTTCTTGAAGCTGAGGGTTGCACCCTTTGCATTGCATGTTTGACCTTTGTCCTTGTGGATTCGCCTTACATGGAACCAAGACCGCCACAGAACCTCCAACCTTGAACCCTAAAACCCCAAACCCGCCCAGACCCTCAAACCCTGAACCACTTTCAGGCAAGGCGCAGAACTGTGGTGCAGAACAGCTGCACGAACTGCTCGTGAGCTGCGACACTCCTCGAGATTTGAGCAGAATTTTCAAACCCCCACATGAAGGATTGAGTGGTGGTTTACATTGATTTGGGAGCAAATTTCAGGCTTGAATGTTCAAGTTTCAAGGCTCACGTCGTGGCTTCCAGGTTCTAAAGCGCCGCAAAAGCAAACCTTTCGTACATCCAATGAGCCCCAAACATTTGGAACTGGAAGCCTCAAAGCGATCCACGTGCAAGAATAAGAAACCTTGAAACGGTCAAAATAAACATAAATCCTAGAAGAAGCCTTCAACCCTAAACCCTATTGATGGCTTCCTCGGCGGCATGAGTTCTGAAGCCTCCGGTTCGATGCCAACGCCCACAATTCCTGGGCAGGCTGACCAGCACAGTTTAGGGTTTGCAGTGTACGGCTTTGGAGCTTAAACCCCGAATTGTGGAGGATACCAGGCTAAAAAGGCCTTGGACCGTCTGATTCTCCCAAATGCCCCTCTCAGCCCCTCCCCCACTCCAGTCAGTCAGGCTAACAGAGCAACAACAAAATTCCATGACTTCCAAGACTTGAGAGCTTGGGAATAGGAATGAACGTTTTACGTGTGTCTCAGCCTTCCGCCCTCTCAGCTCCGTTGTCAAGCTATTTTTTGAAACTGGCAAACTACAGCGCTCACACCCAAACAGACTGCCAAGCGGTCCCGCGTCTCTTTCCTTCCAAGCACAAGGGTGCTGGTCAAAGGAGCCTTGGCCTACAAGTGGTCAGTAGAATGAGGGAAGATAATTCCAATATAAACCATAATCTTATTCCCTACTAACCCCAGTGAGTCGTACTGTATCAGTGTTTCAGAAGAGCTTCTCATTGTGTTCTGCGCCCCCACAGCCGAGGATGGCGTTTCCCACTACGTAGGGATTCAATATAAACCCTACACCCTAGAACAATCGCGTGTTTCGCTCTTTTTATTACGTTACCTGCTCCTTGGGATCCAGGTAAGCATTCGGGCTTCGGGCTTGGGATTTGAGGGCGGTCTTGGGGTTTAGGGGGGCTTTGGGTCTGGGATTGTGGATCAGACATCAGATATTAGGTTCTTGGGTTTCGGGTGTAGGGGCCCGCTGTTCATGCTAAATTCCACATGAGCCAACATGCCAGAAACCTACGAGCAACGATTCCTCTACTGCAGCGGCCTAAACAATTGCCAATAAAGGTCTCGGGTCTATTTGACATAGCGTTTACAACTATCATACAAGAAACCTGAGGCCGCAATATTGGTCAACAAATCAAGCTTCCTGACAATTGCAGTTTCCGTTTCATGTTGCTTTGCGTTCCAGTAAATTATTCACTATTCTACTTGCTTACGCCCCTAACCCTTCACCCGCGTAGGCCCTTACAGTATTCATTATGAAGTATCGCGGGGTCGGTATATCAAGCCATGCGTGCAGGCTGCTTTCCTGAATGGTGGCCCGCCGTCAAATTTACCACCGCGTGTTTTGTTTTAACTGCCCTCCGCCCATTACCATCCTTTGATGAGGGGGCGTAGCCGGGGCTCACATGTAGTTCTTTTTTGGGGTCCTATACGATAAACCCTCAATAAACACATGTTAGCACAAACCCGTATGAGCTAGACACCAACCCCTTGGCGCATCATAATGGGTTGTATGCTAGTTTGGGCGAGAGTAGCTGAAGGTCCCCTAATCCCCAACCCTCCCAAGCAAACTTCTGGATCCTTGCTTCAAGGGCCGTACGCACCCACATGCTGAAACGCGCGTGTTGCCGCTGAGGAACTCAAAGCTCTTTGAAGGAATTACTGGATTAAAACGGTTCCCAAGTGGAGTACACGGGCAAAATAAGTTCCACAGTATGGAGATGATATATTGTACATAGCTCCTTTTGTGGTAACTTCATTTAAGTTCCTTAACAACAACCCAGATCGCTCATGAATTCCGGAGGCCGTTGGCACAACACCAACTAATTCGGTGTCTCACCTACAAACTTACCAAAACGCTTTCGCGGCTGCTCGGCAAGACTTTACTTTTGTAAGAAGCATGCAAACAAAATCTTTAAACTCCAAACCTGTGAAAAATCCCGAAGGACGAACTCTAAATTCCAGCTCATGGAACCTCCTCAATGACAAATCCCAATGGTTCCTCAAATTCCAGATAATTCGTACAATTGTAGCAGCTGATGGTGCCAATGAAAACAGGACGTACTCATGGCCATCATGAGCGCTGCTCGTCATTCTAGCAATCACCATGAAAAGTATGTGTCTGACTACCTTACGGGTGCATAATCTGAATCACTATACATTTTCCCGAAGGTGAACCCAAAATACCTGCTGCCAACAACCCTAACCCTAACCCTGTACCCGAATGCTCTGCATTAAGCCTTCTCTCAGTTCTGCCAGAGTTCCGAGGCTTTGGAAAGCATCTTGAGACTGGTCCTCTGGCGGAAGGTGAGGAATGAAGGATTCGCCCAGTCAGCAAACAGGATCTCTTTCCCTGTAACAAAACACCCTTACCCGCTACCGTTTGGAGGTTGGTAGATTAAAATGAACCACGGTGGTGCGGACGTTTCAGAGCAAGGGCGACAGATTGCTGCAAATCTTGCTGGCCTTCAAAGAAAGGACGACGCCACTTTCAATGACATGTGAACATGTGAGCTACACAAGCTGAAGGCCGTGTGCAAGATCGCCTCTCAGCCTTGGCAACTCTGGTTTTGCAAAAAAAAAAAGAATGCTGGTGGGTGTGCCTGTAACAGTGATTATGCAGAAAAGGAACCAATAACGGACCCAAGGATTTAAATGCGTCCAGAAATTGGCCCCCCCAATTGCTTTGAAGGGTTTCGAGAGGACGTACGCATGCTCGGAGTTCCATGTCCGCAGCGCGCAACTACCCGGAACCTCAAACTCACCCATGACATCGCTTGACTTGAAAAGTACACAATGTTTTTTTTGAAAGTTTGCATTCAAGCTTTACAGAGGCCTTCCCCCAATCAAACTAACATGGCACGCTACATAACCCCGCGTGAAAAAACTGTAGGCTTTACAGTGCGCTTGCGGGGCTCCATATATGTTGCAGGCCGGGTGGCAAAAAAGGGGAACCAATTCCTTGGACTACACTATCGTTGTGAACAATGCGAAACTTTGTCAGAGAGACCTTCCCTGATCACCTAGTAAACTCAAAGTTCTAAAGCGCAAATTTCACTTCAACCCAAACCCTAGGCCCTAATCCTAAACCCCAAACCCTCGACACTAAAAGGTTAAAACCCGCACCCCAAAGACTAGGTGGAAGACCCTAAGACCTAAGCCTTTTGCAAGGATCCGTGGAGGTGTAAAAGAGCAGGTACTGTAGTTTAGGGTTTAGTACTCAGGGCTGAAGGTTTAGGATTTTGGGCTCTCCATACTGTTGCGGTAAGTTGCGCTGCACAAGGCAGGGTTGACGTCTGCGTCTTCAATATGCGGACCACGCATCTCTTGCAGCCATTGCTCCACTTCCGCTGCCATATCGATTCTGACTGCCTGCATGGGACCTCTGATATCGTGATCGCTGAAGTCAGGGAAGTTGATTTGTATGCAGAGGATGACCGTTATCTTCGTCGTGGAGGTCTTGAAGCCGTCATCCAGAGTGGTGCCGAAACGAAGGCAGAAGAGGTATGCAATCGGATATCTGGTTGAGGATGTTCCAAAAAAAAATGACCCCACTGCTGAAGAGAAGACACCCAACTGTTATGGCTTTAGGCTGCATACTTCCGCTTTAGGATTTGGAGTTTAGGATTTAAGGCCTTGGGGTTCGGGATTTGGGTTTAGTGGGGATCACAATTCGAGCGTCCAAAACCAATCTGAAATCTGAAGCCCTCAAAGCGCCACACGTCGACAATCTAAAAGACCATCTTTTTTGGAGCGCCGCTCTCACGAGTAGAGTCCCATGACGTACACACAAAACAACTAAAACCCGTTCATGAAACCCAGAAGGCAGAAACCCTTGTGGAGGCCTCCGCTGCTGCAAGGGCGGCAGCATGCACCACAGCAATCGTGAACAGCTCCTTGTACGGTTCAATTAGGGATTGGATTCTGCAACCATCTCACAAAGTGTCCTAGGAGGGCCCGGGGGAAATGTAGGGCAGCAGAAACGCAATTCCCTAAATCCAAAAGCCGAAGACCTATATAATCCCCATATAACCCCATTTCTTCCCTACATACTCCTTGTACTCCAATCTAACAAAACCAGGCCAGGGCCCTCCCCCAAGGGCCCGAACCTTGGTTTCCTGATGCTGGAGATGCTGGAGGTGTACGCCACTGCCATCTACTTACGCCATCTACTTACTTTAGTAGGGAGGGAGTAAGGGAATGTAATCCCCCTCTCTCTCTCTCTCTATATATATATATATAGATAAGGGTTTAGGTTTAGAGTGTAGGCTCGAGGGTTCGTATGGAATGAAAGAATATAATCGATCTCTATACTACATATTCCCGTATGCCCCACTGAAACCCAGTAAGTCTACCAAATACTGACACTTTTGCTTTCAGAAACCTGGGCAGGCATGTAACTGGCGGCATTCTCTTCCTTCCAAAAATGTTCCCTACCACTTAGACGCTTGGGTTTCAAGTTCTTTCTAGTTCCCGTGGGTTTAGGGTTTCAGGTTTCTTGGGTGATACAGAAGGAAATGAGGATGAGGGCCATGAGGCTGCTCCCTGGTCCAAATCCCGAAGCGCGAATCGCAGTCCAGATGCCCCAATATGAACTTACCGTAGGTCTCATATCTAGGTTTTTGGTGGTATACGATTATCCTTTACCACCTCATATTTCTCAAGAAAGGAACTACACTGAAGCCTCTGGGTACATGAAGTTTAGACACTTCTGATAAAACCTCTGCTTGAAACCTAGCCAATAGACCGCGTTATGGAAAAACAGCTTTGGACGATTTTCACTCTAACTGAGGTATGTATAATCTGAAACACTAGCGCGGCAGATAGTACAAAAACCAGTAACAATAAGTTTTCACAATGTTAGCAAGAATGAGCGGCGTTTAAAAACCACAATAAAACACCAGGTTGGGTTTCAGTTTCGATTGCATTCTTCATTCTTTGCTATAACTCGGGGTTTCCCTTCCCCAGCCACTAAACCCAGTACATTCTTGGCTTCGAACATTACGATCCCACCGCCTTAGTCCGAGGTTCACGTTGCCAGTTCCGAAACGGGTTAAGCCTTAAGGGTTCAGGCTTTAGGAATCCGCAGCCTTCTTTTGGGGCCTACCTGGACCCTCTAATCTAGTTCCTTTTTGGGTTTGGTATGGTTTTTTGGTTAGGATTCTTATTAGGACTACCCAAAAGGTACTACATTGGAGGGTCTAGGTAAGTATTGGATCCAACAGCTACTGCCAAGAAACCGCTGAACCCGGTAGCAGTATCTAATGATCGAGCGGCAGGTTCTGGGTCAAGGATGTACAGAAGCACCTGAGCCACGCGGTTTAAGGATTTAGGCTTTAGGGTGAAGACTTTTTAAAGGGGGCTTTCAGGTGGGGAGTTACCAGGTAGGTACCCTTACTTCAGGCTTGTAGGGGCAAACTACCCACATGAACCTCCTTCCACACCTGATGCCTGGGCATGTAGAACCAAGTGAACAGACTTTGTTGGATGTGATGGGCATGTGGCCTTAGCATGACATACTTGGAAGGCATATGATAGCCCCAGCTGTCCCCATTGTTAATCTGCTTACTAAGTCTTCCTCAGCCTAAACCCTATAAACCCTAAACCCTACACCTTATCTCTCTCCCCAAACCCTTCAAGGCTGGAGGTAGGTAGGGCCCAGGACAGGTGCAGCTAGGAGGATCGTCCTTCGCTTGCCAGTAAGATAGCCAGACTCCCAGTTTAGGGTTTAGGGTTTGGGATCAAAACACCTCCCGAATACTAAATAGCTCCACGGTAGCCCCCTAAACATGTGTTGACATGTTTCATAGGGGGAAGAGATCATATGGGCCCTAGTTTCCGCATATCACAAACCTCGTGCTCACTTTGGGCATATGTCCGTGAGCTGTTGTCCAAAGCCAGTAATTGAAATCTGATCGGGAAATTAGGGCCCAAATTTCAGCTCGCCTTTCCACTGTGCACGACCTTTGCACAAGTTGAAGGGCCTTCGTTTTGGAGGTTTGCCTTAACTTACATTCCGGCAAACTAACTTGGAACCTGAAATTACCCTATTCCCTCTCCAACTCCACCTTAGCACCCAAAGCTCTAAACCCTAGATAGGGTTTAGGGTTTAGGGATTTAGCGTTCAGGGTTCACCCTAACCCAGGCAGTCACTGTCAGTCAGTTTGGGGCAGCGTGGAAAGTTTGAGCACGAGATTGCTTAAGTTGGAGCTGTTGAAGCCCAGCCTTTTGCGCATCGGCAAATGCTGGTTAGGCTTGAGCGTTTAGGACTTAGGGCTCAGGCTTAGGTTTTAGTTCAGACATTTCGACAGACCAAACCAGGAAAATCCAAATGGCAAGTAGCCGACCCACACTTTTCCCAAAGTATATAGTCCCCCTTAAGTAGATAGAATATGGGATATATGGGGATCTTATTAAAATGTACCCAAAGCCATATTCTATCTACTTAGGGGGGGACTATAGAGGTTATGACTGGAGTCCTGCCCCCACCCGTTATCAGTCTATAATGAGGGTCAGATCAAGGGCTCTATATATCTATATATATATATATAGATATGGGCAGTTGTCAAAATTATGGTCCCCTTTTGGATCCCTATTATAGTACGGCACCTAATATTTAGGGTACCCAAAAAGGGACCATAATTTTGACAACTACCCATATATATATACTATATTACAAATATCACCCAGCTGCTAATGAGTGGGAGCAGTACCCAAGTTATAATTGCCATGGACCTGCAAATGAATAAATTCTAAACTTTGTGTGTTCGGCACATAAGACAAAACAAAGCGCCCTGCAGCCTTAATCTGAGGAAAAGCCTGTCAAAGCCCCCCGCAGCTTCAGTTGGGTAGTCTAACATCGGCATTGCTGGAAGTATCCAAAGGGCTTGTAGCCAAAGCTGTTCTTGGTAACCCTAAACCCTAAACCCTAAAACCCTAAACCGCTGTTGCGCCTTCGGTTCTTGTCCCGAGGGTGGTGGGGCTACAGAAATGCGGAGGCGTAGATCGCCATCCTCAGGAAGAAGCTGCAGTGTTCAGAGTGTTCGGCCTAGAAGGTTTAGGGTTTTAGGGTTTAGGGTTTTAGGGTTTAGGGTTTTAGGGTTTTAGGGTTTTAGGGTTTAAGGTTTTTAGGGTTTTAGGGTTTTAGGGGGTTTAGGGTTTTAGGGAGTAGGGTTTTGGAGTTTTGGGTTTGAGGAGTGTGGGCTTTGAGCGTCACGCTGCAAGTGGCCTTGGATCATGATATTTGATCCGTGTCTATCTAGACTGGACAGCCAACACAAAAAGAGCCCCGCAAGATAAAACCTGAAAACCACCAGGAACAGTTTACGTGCCCGCCCGACAAATGGGATATTGTTTGGGGTAACACGCAGCGCGATGCTGCTGGACATCAAGACGCTAAACATCAAGTTTGCTGGCGCGCCCTGGGAAGGCTTGCAAGATTCAGAAGTTGTTATATAATAGAACAAGCCCCGAATATCAACTGAACCCCCTCTGCATAATAAAGACCACGAGCTGAATCTAAAGTTCCTGGGAGGACTACTGACTGTTACAAGCGGAGGACCACTTTGAAAGGCGCCACGTAGAAGACTACTCATCATGAATTAGGGGTGGGGGGTTCTGAGTCTCTGGTAGACAGGGCGGCTGCGATGAAGAACAACAAGGTAATAGGGATATTCTGTATTTCTTTGGGCTCTGAATGTTTCATGTTTCATGTTAGGCCTATAAGAGGCTTATATGAAAGAATGCAGTGGATCTCTACCTCGAATTGCGGATCTCCCGCATTTCCTGGATTTGGATGGCAGTTATTTATGGGTTTCCTGTATTTCTTAGATTATTGCTTGCATATAAACTTTTTGTGCAATGGTATGTCTATAAAAAGAATCCAATTGGAAGTCTGATTAGATATCAAGGATTTTCTTTATTTAGCAAACTAGACCCTATTTTGCTCTGTACAGCTCTTTGCAATACGACCCCCCTCCAATAATGAATACTCTGGGCAGATTTGTTACTGCTAGGGGCGGGGTAGCAAGCGTTCAAAACAGACCCAGACGTCATACTCGAGACATTGTGATTTCAATTTAAAACCAAAATCTATATCACATGAAGAGACCCAACAGTTGCATGAAAATCTTAGAAAGCTTCAACGAGCCCATGGTCCTGGCATCTTCATATCTTATATGACAGCAGTGCTCAAGATTACATGACTTGACTTTCAATGGCTCAGTCTGTACATCTACCAGCAGCTTGGAAACTCAGCGGATCGAGATCCCACCCTCAATGTGATGCGAGCTACGGGCGAAAGTTAGGTTGGGTGGGATCAAGGGATGCGTAGAGGGCTTGCGGGGGACCTTTAAGAAACATACTACAGATTTAGTCCAGGGCTCATGTAGTGCTGCAAGAATTGGTTGCATGACAAGACCTAGCATCCTCCATTGTCGACATACTGCGTGGCCTAAACCACTGCAAATATCATGTTGAGGTCTGTTTGAGGCACCCTGCACTATAATTACACACGGATCAAGCATGCATGATATTTGTAATTATACCCATGCAACGACCTTCTAAATCCAGTGTCCACGTGATTGCCCATGTTGTTTTCCGTTTGGTTCTTCACGATTAAATTACCACATTTGGGGCCCCTATATTATGTACACAAAAGCCCTGAAGCCTAGAGTGTAAACCCGAGCCCACAGCCCTTTCATAAGTAACTCCCGAAAGCCTAAACCCTAAACCCTAAAGCCCACATCAAGCCGCACACAGTAGCTCTTGCTTCAGCAGCAAAAACCACTCACTAAGCGTCCATCCTCTGGTCCCTTCACATCTGTCAGCTTTTAGTTGGTTTAGGGTTTAAGGTTCAGGGTTCAGGGGTGCTAGAAAAGTTGTGATCTGAAGCTGTAAAACCCCATCTGATCCTCAACCGCACGCCCTGAACTCCGAAACCTCGAGCCTAGGATAGCTTCGGTGGCCCTTCATGGCTTCGTAGGGAGTCAACAGAGATTTAAAAGGGGTTGTACAGGCGTTACATAAGGTTTATATAGAGAGTTTATAGGGTATATATAGGGGTTATGTATATAGGGATTATATAGGACTTAAGGGCAATGAACATCGAAAAGCTATCTTCAAACCAAGCCCGCGGCCCTGAAGCCCCTCATCTTCAGCTCGGACGCCACAAGCACGTTTTGGAAGCAACGGGCGAGCGCCGGGCAGATTGCAGCACCTCTTAGGGGTCAGGGTTTAAGATTTAGGGGTTAGGGTTTAGGGTTTTAGGGGCTAGACGTTAGGGCTTTAAGGGTCAGGGTTCAGGGCTTTAGGGGCTAGGGTTTAGGGTTTAAGGCCTCATTCAAGCAATGGATGGCAACATCATAAGTATTACATAAGGTAATGGGATTACGGGTCACTTCTGTAGTGGTCCCTCTTGAGAGTCTTTCGCTCACCAGCGCATAACCCTCTACCTAAGTATGGACCTTTTTCGGGTGATGGGAATCCTACTACTTCAGGGCCACAATGCAACACCACAATGTCGAGAAGCAACCATGAAGTTGTGCACCTAAACCCTAAACCCTAAACTCCCACCAAACAAGTTCATGCTGCATGTGATACAGACAGAATGGTTGTGGCAACATCACCTACACTTTGTTTAGGGTTTAGGGCTTTAGGGCTTCAGGGTTTGGGGCTTTAAGGCTTTCGGGTTTAGGGCTTGTTCCTCCTATCGGTTGAGGAAAGGCTGACGATATGTGAGGAGCTGCACGAAGTATAGGAGCCTTTGGCTTTCGCCAACCTTTGTTTAGACACCCTGGACCCTTTCCTCCCCTGGAGATAAGGGAATCTATTCTAAAGGGATTACATTCTCTTGTTCCCTGCTAAAAACCAGTACGCCATGTTCCACTCAGAGGTTTTGGTATTGGGGGAGCGTAAGCTGCGTGGACCGTGTTGGGAATCCTGAGCCCCAAAATCTGAACTCCAAACCCTGAACCTCAAAACCCGAAACATGTATTAACCACCAAGCCCCAAGCCCTAAGCCCTAAACCTTAAACCCCTAAAGGGTCTAGGGTTTAGTAGGACCCCAGGAGCCCTCAACCCCCATAGAAATACAGAAGGGTGGGCTGTGGGGCCTGGAGTCGTGAACATATGTAAAAACACGTGTTTTCATGATGTTTAGCATAATAGTTAGGGATTATAGTACCTGCTAATTTGCAATGATTTCCAGGCTTCACAGCGTACAGGCATATAATACTGCCACTTAAGGACTAAAGCCCGGAGCCATAGAACTTATCATCAAGTCACTCTCCTCCAGTCGCTGCATCCTGACTCAAAGATGATCTTCTTGTATTTGTTCAGGGCTTAGCTTTAGGATCTACAATCTTCCGGGTAAGAATTTGCAGGAATTTGGGTTGAAGAGTATTGGGGGCTTTCCTTTATAAAGGAGGTGCATGTTAAGGGCTTCGGGTTCTCTAAACTCTAAACCCTAAAACCTAAACCCCACATGCCCATACACAGGGCAGCTCACAGTTTTGGAAACTTGTAGATACAAGACAAGCTGTGTAAGCCATTGTAAGCACTAAACCCACCTATGACAGATTTCAGGAGATTTGGGGGGCAGGCAGTTGCTGGACGACATCCTGAATGAATTTAGGGCTTGGGTTTTCAGGGTTGAAGATTTGCGGCCCATGGAAACCCTAAAGCCTGAACCCTACTGCACTCAGGGTCATGCAGGATATTCTGCATCCACAATATGCTTCTACCTGGCGTGTAGGGGTAAACCCCTGCAGCAGTGTAGATGCCCCCGGTTGTTGAGGGCAACGGGCGTGTGTATGCCCAAGGGTTTTGGGCTTCGGGTTGGATCCTTCCCGAAACACAAAACCCTAAACCTTCAAAACCGCAAAGCCCTATATCTTTGGAGACCCGTATAGTGGATTATTGAAACCTCTGAAAAGGGACCTTGTTGTCTTTAGGACGCTGAACCAGGATGTCGTACCCACAGGTCCGGGTGACGAGCGAGCCATGCTGTCGCTGCAATTGCCCTAAACTCTACACCCAAAACCCTATAAACCCTAAACCCTATATCCTAGACCTTAATCCTACACCCTAAGCCCTAAACCCGGCAACGATGGCATCCCGGGCCTTTGCTTGACTGCTTGATCACCCGGTCTCATTGGCTTCAGGGTTTAGGGTTTAGGGTTTAGGGCTTAGGGCTTAGGATATGGGCTCTAGGGTTTAGGGCTTAGGGTTTAGGGTTGAGAAGGCCGGGGTTCCTACCTCAACAGAGACCATAAGGGCTACAGTCTAAACTCCTAGTATCCCCACCTTATCCTGGGTTATGGGGATTATATTCTATGTTGGGGTTATATACGGAAAAATGGAAAATAAAATGGAAACTACTATAATAGGGTATATATTAGGGTTATATAAACCCAATAATACTGCCCTATAATACTCCCCTATATAACTCCTTTGCAGGAGTCTTGACTATAGCTCATATTCACTTCCCCACTCCCCTAAACACCAAACTCCCAACCTCAAAGCCTAAGCCCCTCCCTAACTGTGGCATCCCTTGCTCAATCCCTCAATGCCGTTCTACCAAAATCCCCCAAACCCTCAAAGGAACCCTAAACCCTAACCCCCCCCTAACGGGTTCAAGGAAAGCTGGTATTTATTCATATATATATATATGTATTTACAAAGCCAAGCCCCGAAACGCCCAAATGCTGAACTCTGAATCCTAAACTCTCAACAGACTAAACCCTAAATTCCCAAAGGCCTTAACGTCCTCAAAAGCCAGAAGCCTAAACCCCAAATTCTCAAAACGAAAACTCTCGATCATCAAACGCCCAAACCAAACCTTAAAAAGCCAAAAGCCAACCCTCCAAAAAAACTGAAGCCTGAAACCTAAAAAGCCTAAAGCCTGAACCCTAAACCTTATCAACCCTTGACACTCAACGCTAACTCCCCAACCCTCAAAAGCCTGCGGCCCTGCATCTTAAACCTGAAAAAGCCTAAACCCGAGCCTCTAAGCCTTGAACCCTAAAGACCTAAACTCTAAACCCTAAACCCTCAAGGCCTAAACCCTAAACCCTCCCCTTCCCCCCCCCAGGGGGGTCCTAACAGCTGCCGGAAGACGAAGCTATGGCTTTTCACAACCGAGAGCTTGCAGTGTTAGGCTTTCACCCGGTTTAGGGTTTAGGTTTTCGAGGGTTTAGGGTTGAAGGTTCCGGACTAAGGGTTTAGGGTATGGGGATTTAGATGTTAAGAGTTTAGGGCGGAGAGTTTAAGGTTCAGAACCTTGAGTCTAGAGGTTCTAGGGTTAAGAGCGTAGGGCTTAGGGGGCTCTGAAAACATTTGGCTTCATAAGGGTTGTTCGATGCCCCCCTTAGAGTAAATGCAGGAATCATTCGGAGAATCTACCATGCGGCCCAAGTGGCTACGAAGCGTGGCTCTCGGAGCACTTTGCCAGTGTTAGAGGTTCAGGGATTGGGAACTGAAGCCTACCTGGACACCATGAAGTATGTAGAATAATGGCAGCTATATTGAAGGGAGCCCGTAAACCCAAAACCCAAACCCTAAACCCCAAACCCTGAGCCAAGCCTAAACACAAACCCTATTCCCCAAGCCTAAACCCTCTGGGCAGCATTCACCTATCGTCCCCCTGAAGTAGATAGAACATGGCTTTGGGTATATTATAATAAGATGCCCATATACCCCATATTCTATCTACTTAAGGGGACTACAGGTCCTTAGGGCACTGGTTGGAGTCCCGCGGAGTCAGGGGCTTGAGAGTTCTCATCTTTTCCTGCTTAGTATCCGGATAATATAAGGTAACACAGGGTTATATAGGGTAGTGCAGGATTATCTAGGGATAATGGAAAAGAAAATGGAAACACTATTACGGGTTTAGGGTTTAGGGCTTAGGTTTTGAAGTTGGTCTTGCCGAGGTCATACTTGTTGCTACAATATCACTAGAGACATGGCCAGATATTTGCTTTGTTTTGTCTTGTTGTTGCTTTGGTGCGATGAATACCCTAAACCCTAAACCCTAAATTCCAAAACCTAAGCCTTAAACCTTAAACCTCTTTGCGGTCTCAAAGGGTGGAAAATTGGGTTGGGCTTCTGGAGTTGGGGGAAAAACATGAGACCAGCAATCCTTCGAACCTAGAGTCCCGCTGCTCTAATGTTCAGGGTGTAAGGTATTTAGGGTTTAGCGTTTAGGGGTGCTTAAGTCGAGGTTAGCGCTCAAGTTGCTGTACAAGTTGTGCATTCTTGCGCTTGGCAGATTCAAAGTATAGGTCCGCGGAACAGGTGGCAGCTGCTTTCAAATTTATCGGCGGGTGAGTTATAGTGCAAAACTCTACAATAGTCTTCATATTAGGAGCTGATCTAAATTGCTGTTCCCCAAATGGGGGCGGGATTTATTCAGGTACGCGTACTGTTATAATAGGAGGCCCATAACAGGGACCCATACTATAACGAATTTCGAGAAATCCCCATATATCCAGCCCTAAACCCTAAAGCCGAAACCCTAAAGGTTCAGTTAGCGTTAGCTGGGCTGGGCTTCCGGATTGCCCTTTGGGTGGCATGTCATATCCTATTGCGGATGGAGGAAATCTTGCACCACCCGATGTAATCCGCCTTAAGTAGATAGAATATAGGGTTTGGGGTTTACGTAGGGTATAGTCCCCTTAACTAGATAGAATATGGCTTTGGGTATGATATAATATGATCCCCATGTACCCCATATTCTATCTACTTAAGGGGGACTATACCTTGTACCCCAAGAGCTACAGTATTTTGGGGATCTTAATTGGTGCAATACTTCCTCCATCCACCGTAGGGTTCTAAGTTGACTCAGGGCCCAGTATGTAGGTATTCTTCTCGAACGCAGAGCCCCGCAGTATCTCCAAGGCCGCCTTCATCGTGATAAATGCATAGTGTTAGTGTTCTGGCCGGAGCACAGAAAATGACAAGAAGCGCACAAACCTCCGCAGGAAAATCAAACATGACCCCAAAATAAACACAATATAAGCCCAATATAACCCCAATATAACCGCATTAGAATTCGAAGATAAACCCAATATAAGCCCAAAATATGACCGCGATAGAGTTCCAATATAACCCCAATATAAGCCCAACATAACCGCAATAGAATTCCAATATAACCCCAAGATAACCCCTATTATAATATAGTAGCTTCCATTTTATTGTCCATTATCCCAAAATGACCATGACATTCTAGCTCTGTCTTCATCTTCAGTGTCTGGTGAGAAACGACCCTAAAGTTGAGGTAAGGCAACATGGCTTATGGTCTAGGACTTTAGGGTTTAGGGGTTTAGGGTTTAGGGGTGTAGGGTTTAGAGTTCAGCGGTTTAGGGTTTAGGGCTCCGGGTCTGTAATGGTGTGATGAGACATTTGTTTTCAGAACCTGCCGTGTATTGTCGTGATACGCTGCCATCAGCATCTGTGTGCAAGTCATGTACCCGAAGCAGCCAAGATCTTTCATAAAGATAGATGAGCAATTCAGAAAGGAGGGGTCAGACCGTCAAACTTGTATACCACAAAACATTCTACAGCTTTCTTTTTTGTAGGACTTCCTAAGCAAAAGCACCACCCTAAACCCTAAACCTAACAAGTAGTTTCCATCTTCCTTCTCATTTCCCCATATGACTCCTAACCGGCAAACCGAAAAACCCTTGGCATCTCGGTGGCAGGCGGAGATCGTCCAGAGACACCTGGGCGCTTTCAAGATTCCAACTTTGATTATAGGGAATATCGTGGGGTATTATGGCTTAGGGTTTAGGGTTCTATAGGGATTTTAAGGTATATATTGGGGTTCTATAGGGTATTCTCATTATGGTTCTTATTATTCTTATTCTCATGACTGTTATGATTACATTCTTGTAATTACTACTGTTAATCTTCAAATGCCTGCGGATCCCATTGTCCGCAAGGGTGCCGTACCCCTTGTCGAAAACCTTGGGTAAGCTGCTTTCCCTTCAACAGCAATGGGTTCTGCTTTGCTAGGGTATGAAGTGCTGAACCTAAGCGCCCAAGTATCCGTCGTTTACCTTCCATAAGGACGCCCATTCCAGAATTTTCCCGTTTGTTCTAAACCCTAAGCCTTAAACCTGAACCCTAAATCCTAGAAACCCCAAACCCTAAACCTTAAACCTGAATCCTAAATCCTAGACTCTAAATCCCTAAACCCTAAGCCCCAAACCCTGAACCCTCAACCCCCCACCCCAAACCCTAAACCCTAAAGTCTCAGCTCTACACCCCAGACTCCAAACCCTAAACCCTAAGCCCTAAGCCCGACTGCAGTTTGGGGCTGCCACGAAGTCCGTCTTTGCACCCAACTTCGTGGCAGCAGGAGTCAGCACCTGCTGGGCGTGTAAGGAGCAGAAGGTTTGGGGCTTAGGGTTTAGGGTTTAGGGTTTAGGGTCTAGGGTGTAGGATTTAGGGTCTAGGGTTTAGGGTTTAGGGTCGAGGGTTTAGGGTCTGGGGTTTAGGGTCTAGGGCTTAGGGCTTTCGAGGTCAAGGATTTAAGGTTGTAGGGTTTAGGTTCAAAGGCTTTACGTCTTGAGGTGTTTTGGGTTTAGGGTTGTACGTCGTTGTCGTAGGTTCCTCAAGCAATTTAATGAGATTGGAGAGCTGTCGTAGGCTACCTCTTACTTGGAAGGTCAGGGAGACTTAGTAAGAAAGCTGATAATGGGGATGAGTGGAGTTACTGTATGGCCTATAGGGATTGTAGGTGTCACCCAAGTAAGGGTTTAGGGCGTAGGGTTGGGTGCTTACCCTCCCCTTGAGCTAACGTAAAATTCTGCATATGCCTCTTTTGAAAGGACACATGTTTTTTTTTGTTTTGTAATGATTTGCGCGTTGGGCTCCCATGTTGGTGGGTAGGGTGGGAATTGCCGAGGCTTCTGCATCACATAGTTTTTGAAAACTCAAAATTGGCCGTAGGGAAAAACGTGGTATACATAGCGATCGAAGCCCTCAGCATCTCTTTGGTGATACCGTTCAGGAGCCACGTACTAGGAATATTCTGACACTACCGTAGATACTAGGCTTTCTCATCAGTATTTACGCAGGAAGCAAAGAGTGCCATCGCTCAGGAGGCCCTGTAACAGTGGTATCATAGGAATATAATAGGACCCTATTATAGTCCTCATTATCCCGTCTAATCACTATTACAGGGTGGGGGGTCCACCTAAGCTATCGCATTACTGAGTGCAACGGTTGCAAGGGTATGAACTAGAACGGTTCTGCAAGGTAATTCTGGAAGATCTTTGAGTCCAAGACTAAGACTTTACGAGCCCTGAATCCTCAAACACGGTGGCTGAGTTGCCAGGCCCAAAACGAGTATGTAACCTTCTAGCTTTACAGAAGCTGTATTCTGAGCTACTGTCAGACTTGCCCATGTAATGGACATGGGGTTATTAGAAAAGATGTTAAGGACTATTCTAATACGAAACTACCAAACAGGCCCCCATGTCCAACCTTACTAGTCCCTGTCTTACCTTCAGTTTCGGTAACTCATTCCAGCCATAGTCTAAACTCCTCGTATCCCCCTTCATAACCCCTATTCTACTCTCCTATATATAATCCCCTATGTAAGCCCCCTTTAAGGAGTTTAGACTACAGTTCTGTTAAGCCCCCAAGTCGAAGGTTACCTAGTACTTATCTGCTGCGAAACCCCGATCTGCTGCTCAGTGCTTGGTAGTTTCCCTGACTTGGGGACCCCAATATAGACGCCAAAAAAACCATGATCCTTATTATAGGTACCCCCAAGAAGGTCCGCTTAGATGTCGGCGAGATCCTTGGCGTCGGCTTGTGCTAGAACCCTCAAGAATCCATAGAATTGCTCTAAGGCCTAAAGGTTCAGAGTTTAGGGCTCAAAATAACCCAATGTAATCTAAAGGGCCCTGGAATAGGGTGTAGATTTACAAAAATGTGGAGCGGGACTGAACTTACACCCTACACCCCTTCACCCTGCAACCTTCAGCCAAGTAGTCAAGTTGTGTCTGCCCTATATGTACAAAGCTTCAGGAAGGCTATCAAGAGACTTGCGAGGATGACAAGGATTGCATGTGGCGCAATGTAGAAGCCAACATAAACTTCCGCTAGGATGCATGTTCTACTATCGTACATTTTCGAACAAGAGCTCTCAGCGGACAATGTTGACAAGTCTGCAGGCTTCTACAGTGCATGTGGGGTTTGGGGTTCAGGGTTTAGGGTAGGTTTGAGGATGAACGATTGGCAGTTTGGTGTGGCTTGCCCAGCCCGTCTTGCCTCTTCCACGGTGATGTACTGAAACATCTTGGCATAATCAACCAACCTCACGTGGGGGTGTGCCCAAAACCCTGAAGCCTAAACCCTACCCTAAACACAGGGGAGTGTGCCCAAGAGAGGTAAGCCTAAAATGGAATGGACTCCATCTGAGGGGAGGCAACTGAGGGCAGAAGGGTTTAGGGTTTCAGCTGACCAGAAAAACTGGGCCATGTCGGTGATTCCCACTCGCTGGGAAGACCTATAACGAGCATCAAGTACTAAAACGAAACATGGCAGAAGTGCACACGAAGCAACACATCCCCTAATGCTACCCTGGGGCTCATCCATAATTCTAAACGCGTCTCCCTACATAATCCCTTCATAGCCTTGGTGTCCATTATTCCCCATCTTCTTTTCCCTTTGCTTCTCCATGATAGTAGTTTCCATGTTCTTTTCCATTCTTTCATTCTCTGCTGACCAGACTAGTATAATGAGAACCACAAGCTGCACTAGTGCTTAGGATCTCGATCCCAAAAGCGCCTTAAACCCTAAACCCAAGAGCGCCATGCGAATGAGGTCAGTGCATAAAGTCAATAGCCGTGTTTTCGTCCACCGTGCCACCAACGACCTGCGCTTTGGGCTTAAGGTTTAGGTTTAGGATTTAGGGATGTAGGGTTTAGGGATCTAGGGTTTAGAGTTTAGGGGTCTAGGGATTTACGGATTTTCGGTTTAGGATTTCACATAGGGTTTAGAGTGTAGGGATTTAGGGTTCAGGGTTTAGGGTCTAAGGTTGCGCATACCTGCGGAAGAACTAGATTACTGTAGGGGCCTCAATGATTACCCATTGCATTGTGAGGCTTACTTGAGGTGCCTTATGACAGAGTCACAGCAGGTGTATGGTAGTAATTCGTAGTTTTCCTATGTAAGGGGACCCCAATATAGCCACCGAATTACTATACGTATAGGGACCCCAAAATGTACCCCTAATCTTGGGGACCCGTAACCCCTATATAATAACCACTGAACAATGCAAGTGTCCATCTGATTTCCCTTTTCCGTTTCCCTGTGATACTCCATTATTGGGGAAGAATCTCTGGGTACCTTCTGACAGAATCACAGGAGGACTATGGTAACCTCCTCCCCCTAACATTAAAACCCGCCTAATATTGAACATTTCCTATATATATTGTTCCAGAACGGTATTCTTTAATATTCCGGGGGGAGGAGGTTTGAATACTAAGGGGAGCGGATTACCATTTGGGGAAGGATCGTCGTTGTGGAAGCGAGCTGGAAGACAACTGGAAGACTATGGTACGGGTGCCTTCCTGAGGTTTAGGGTTTAGGGCTCCAGAAAGATGTAGGTGTCCAAAACGCCCGAGCTTTCAACCGTAAAGCTTCGGGCACGCAATTGACAGCTGCAAGTGCTTGGCTGTACCGAATGAGTCTCACTGCCAAGGCTATCTTCTGCGTCTTCTTTCAATCTGCAGAGATAGAAAAGATTACGTATTTCCAGCTGGTTGTGCAGTAGCCGGCTGGTAGAAACTGGCCGTGATGCATCCCCAGTCTTCAGCAAACCTAGTCACATTTTCGAGCAATGCTCCTTGCTGGAGAAAGTATGTGCGCACGTCCACCATGGATATGGCTGGAGTAGCCGTTGGCAAAACCAACGTCAAACGCCCTCAACAGACCCGCACCTAGGATCAACCTACTACTCTACCCAAAGAACCCAATGCCCCTCAATTGAGGAAAATACCCTACATGCATTCGTATGATTTAGGAGATCTTCCTTAATCACGGGATGCTGGGTCGCGACACAAAGGTGGGATATTTCTTTACGTCTCGCATGCCCTCATCAAAACAGCGGTTGCAGCATGGTCTGCCGCTCAAGCCTGTGACCCTCTCAGCTGTGATGAGGAGATGATATCAAGCAAGGCGGGTATGGTTGAGGATTCAGCTTTATGGTTTGGGGTCTGTGGCTTAGCTCTTAATCCAATATCTGAACTACACCTACGCAATGTAGCGGGCGAAATTGCTAGAATCGGGAGTTTGTGTACTCTAACTTTGTAGGGAATGCAAAGGGGGAATCCTGGGATTGTCTTTCTGATAGTGCAGGCTTCTAGAGTACACGCTCCTTATTCCTTGACTCTGAACTTCTCTGCATAACGAAGACATAAGTTTACATGGAACAAGAAGTCCTCCAGCCCAAAATGACATGGGCTCTTGAGACTTGAGGATGTTGACCAACCCTAAACCCTAAACGCTCTAAACCGTGTGGCTTGTCGCAGACTTGCCTGTGGGAGCTCCATGCAAACCCTTCTTCTCCCTTGAATTCCTGAGCTCATCCTGCCCAAAACATTGAACCACAAGAGGGAATAGGGTTTAGGGTTTACAGTTTAGGGTTTAGGGTTTGGAGTTTAGGGTTTAGGGTTTAGGGTCACACAAACAGGATACCTGGAGGGTCAGGCAGACTTCGCAAGCAGGTTAATACTGTGGATCACTGGGGTTATCATGATCCTAGGGGTGATAACCATTCTTAATGAATTGCAGAAAACTTCCCCCCACTCTCCAAGTACAGGCTCCTCATAAACGGGATCCCACTAAACTCTACTGCTTTTTGGATTACTGGCCCCAACTATGGTGACCATACATGGGTTATATACCAAAGGAACGTACGAAGGGTCAAGCACAACGGCCATTCTACCAGCTGTGCCCTCCCCCAAGAGTGGCAAAAGCAGAATTTGCCAAATCAAGTCCCTCAACGCTAAACCCTAAACTCTAAGCCCCCAAACCCTAAACCCTAAACCCCTAAACCCCTAAACCCTAAACCCTGAATCCTGGAGGCCTAACCCTGAAGCACTTCAGCCGCCAAGTCCTGAACCCTAAATCTTCCGCCCCCAATGAGCCATAATCTAAAGTCCTGAAAAGGGGCTATATAGGGGATTATATGGGGTTTGGGGTTTAGGGTCTAAACTCCTTCAAGAGGGCTATATAGGGGATCATGTACGGACTACTATAGGGGGCTTTTTAGGGGGATACTAGGAGTTTAGACTATGGCTCAAATTGATTTTGAGCCCGAGCCCCCAAAGCCTGTTTCCGAACCCGGAATTTCTGAATCTCAAACCTTAAAACTGGGATATCGTTGAGGCTTTAGCCATGCAACTACGACCCAGAAAGTGGAGACACCACCCTAAACCCTACACACTGTGACAGGCTCCGTCTGAGGATGCGCACACGAAGGTGCGTAGGCGGAAAGAAGGCCAGGTAGTGCCCCGGGTAGGCATAGCATTCAAAGCGGAAGGCCCCCTGAAGGGTTTTGGGTTAGGTTTTAGGGGGCTTAAGACCCTGAACCCTAAACCCGTAAACCCAGGGCTTAGTGTTTAGGGCTTAAAGCCCTGAACCCTAAACCCAGGGTCTCTCTCTGAAGGTGTTTATCTCCAGGGTTGGGGGTTGGCCCCCTTCAAGTTCGGGAGTTCAGAACCAGTGTTGGAGCGGCAGTTCTGGGCTTCAGGTTTGGGACGCTTGAATTGCGGGGAATGAGCAGAAGGATGTCAGCTACAAATCTATGGAACTTGCTCTGCAGGGGGACAATACTCTCAATGCATGATCCTGGTACTCACCTCGCCTACTCATGAAGCCCTGCACCCAAAACTAAAGAAAACTGACAACGTGATGCCATTCCTTCATGGGAATCTTCACTAGTAGACCTGGGCTGTTATGGTCAACTAGAGAAGGGAAAGCCACTTCACTAGGCCATGTCCGTGAAAGGTCAATTTGAGTACCTCGCCTCTTGGCATGAAATACGCCACCCGCATTCCATCAATTCCATGGACCTTACCTGGCCCCCCAAAAGTAATCAAAATAATAGCACAAAACAGTTAAAAAATAACTTAAAAGGCCATGATTTTACATACTTTTGGGTTTAGGTAAACCCAAAACTGCGTTCGGGTTTGGGGCATGACGTACAGGTTTCAGGCTTCGAAGGGTTCCCGGGCTTGGACTCAAACTGTAAATCATAAACTACAACCATGAACCTCGAGGGCAAAAACCACATGAACCCTAAACCCTCAAACCGTAAACCCTAAACTCCTGAAACCACAGGCCTTTACATGCTGAGCCTGGTGGGGTAGAAACGCTTGGCCTTAAGGCTTTGACACTTCGAGTTGCGGAAAGTCTTATGTAGTGCCCGACAAAGGTTGGGTTTAGGGTGCAGGGCTTGGGGTTTAGGATTCACTATAGTTGCATAAGAACTATAGGAATCTTAGGGTTATAGGGTTTAGTGCTTAGGATTTAGGTCCTGAAGTGTACGTGGGCCGAATGTCGGGAATGACTGGCCCGCATGTGAAGCCCTGTAATGAGAAGCGGACAGGAAGTTTTGCAGGTCTTTACTAAGCTAGAGGGACTCCAATGCAGATCCTAAACGAGGAACCCAAGAATGTAGTAGGAATATGGTCGGAACATACCAGACAGGGTCCTTCTCTTCGTAGTACACTCCTAGTATATGCTGGCGGGTTCTTATTCGGGGTCCCAATCAGTCTTTGTATAAACATGATCGAATGCATTTGCTGTAGAATCCTGGCTAATTAGCGATATTACCCTCTCATCGTTCTGACACACTTAACGTTGGGCTTCCATACTAAGAGGAATGTGATTGTCTCTCTCTCTCTCTCTCTCTCACTCTCACTCCTATCCGTTGGCCTTGAAAACGTCGCTGGCAACCGCAATGAAGTGAGCCTCAGAGATGCTTACCGACCCTAAACCCTAAACCCTAAGGTCGTACTTCCCGGACGAGGTCTGTGCTCCGAAGGGTGTACTGCAGGGGCCTTGATGATTTTGAATGGTTCAGAGAACTTGCAGGTGGGGAGTTACCAGGTGAGAACCCTTACATAAGGATATGGGAACCTAGGAAAGATATATAAGGGCTGATTATCTGAGGCTTATATGGAGGAAGCTACCCACATGAAATGTCCTTAGAAGTAGGGTCTTGGGTACTTGGGGGGTTTCTCAAGACAGGGGGTTCACAAGGACCCCAAGGGTATCTAGGCATTCTAGGCGGTTTCTGAAGGTCCCTACTGAGAATTTAGGAAGGGACCATTTTGAGAAACTCCATCTAATGAGGGGATGAAATGGGTAATTCTACGCAGTTCCTGGCACATAAGCAGGAAAAAGATACACTGAGATCATGGAAGTCCTATACTCCGTGGTCCCCAACATAACAATCTTCCTAGCGCTTCATTAGTTGGGAATGTGAATGGATTATGGGGACTATTGCTGGGGATTATCTAGGAACTACTACAGGGATCCATTCTCCCAATCCCCTACTATTTACCGTTGGTTAGCTGGGAATGAAGGAATGGAAAAGAACATGTAAACTGCTATAATGGGTTTTCTAGGGACCCCTAATCCCTAATCCCTAAACCTATTACTTGGTTATATAGAGGCCACTACAAGCGGGTAATTTAAAACGAAAAAACTTCACTTCCCATTTTAAGGCCATTGTGGTACTATTCCCATTTAGGGTGAGGTCGGGTGAGGTCGACTTAAATTCCCCAGTACAAGGATCCACTCCGTCATTCCTAGCGAACCAAAGGTAAGAAAGACTAAGCACCAGGGAGTGGTTCTGGCATCATTGCGCATGAGGCAAGAAGGTTCCGGGAGGGGACAGTCAGGTCGAGGGCCTACGCTTCAGGGTTTAGAGTTTTGAGCTTAGGGCTCAGGGCTTAGAGTTTAGGATTTAGGGTCTAGGGCCTGGAGTGTAGAGTTCAAGGTTTAGGGCTCAGAGCGTAAGGTTTATAGTCCCCCTTAAGTAGATAGAATACGGGGTATATAGGGATCTTGTTATAATATACCCAAAGCCATATTCTATCTACTAAAGGGGGACTATACCCCTAAACCCTAAACCCTAAATAGTAGTTTCCATTTTCTTTTCCATTATCCCAATAGAACCCTAATATTCTATCTACTTAAGGGGGACTATAGCCCTAAACCCTAAACCCTAAACCCCTCAACCCTAAACCGCATTCCCCAATACTTCTACTCCCTCGAGGCTCCGAAGCCGCCACCTAGAATCATCACCCCTTCCTGGAGTGCTGTTAAAGGTTTTTTAAAGTTTTTTAGGGTTTTTTGAGGCTTAGGGTTTAGGGTTTAGGGTTTAGGGTTGTTAGGGTTTAGGGTTTTAGGGTTTGGGGTTTTAGGGGACTTGAACTAAGCTACTATAATAAGGACACCTTATCATTTACTATATACCCATAGTAGGCTAATTCAAATTACGTTCTTTAACTAAAGGGACGTTAATGGGAACCCCAAACAGGGAACCTCAAGAATATAGTATAATAGAGTATAAGGACCCTAGTAGGTATATTCCTCTTATATTCCTACTCTATTTTTGGGGTTCCCTGTTTGAGGTTCCCATTAAAGTCCCAGCTTCCCCAAGATTTCTGAGCAGGATCGCGCCAACTGAGATTATGCTTCGGCGTTGGGAGTTTCCAGAAACAAGGGTTCCCCTGTATATAGACCACCGAATACTGTACTCCCTGCCATACGAACCCCGAAAACTGGACCTGCAATTTCCGGAAACCTTCATGCAGGTTTAGGAAGTTTGGGGTCGGGAGTTAGGGCTCAGGGGTCCAGATTTCGATTGGGGGGTTACGGGTCAAGGCTTTTGAATTTGGGGTAACGGCTGAGAGGGATTCCTGTCCGGTTGAGTTGGGAATCACAAAATGATTTCAGAACAGCAGGGGTGAACCCCTAAGAGAAGTCTGCTGCAAGTATGCCAGTAGGGCAGGCATATGCTCAAGCTATGGGCTATCGTGCATCGCAGCAGGTGCAAGTTTCCCGAACATTCGTCAAGTATTGGGGGCGGGCTCTGGAAATTTCTGCTTTTGAGAAACAACCAAAGTGTAGTTTCGCAAATAAGGGACCCCAAAAAAGACTCCAAGATACAACAATCCTTGTCATAGGGACCTCCAGCAAAGTACCCCTTCTTGGGGGAAACCACCATCTGTTTTGGCAGACCATCAACTAGTTTTTGGGCGGCTCCAGCTTCTTGAGGGGATCCCAACACCCTGAACCCCAGCCTCTTCCACCAGGGTAGGGTCCTTTAGATGGTCGGCAGAAACTGGGCATAACTTGGAGTGGTACGTAACTATAGGGGTCACAAGTATACTTGCTAAGACTTTCTGGTTCCCCCAAGTAAGCCCTAAATCCTGAACTATCCTGAACTCTAAGCCCTAAGTGTCATCTGCGAATACATCGCCCTCTGAGTCGGCGGCGCTTTCTGCCATCTGACCAGGGCTCAAGATAACCTGCAAAGTACCGGCATAGGTTAAAGGTTGATGGCACAGGGGTATAGGGTTTAGGGTGCTAGACTTTAAGTTGTAGGGGTTTGGAGTCGAAAGTTTAGCGGTTAAGGGTTTAGGATGGAAAGTTCAGGTTTATGGTGTAGGGTTTAGGCATATGGTTTAGGGTTCGGGGAACAAGGTTAAGGGTAACCCCAAACCATAAACCATAAACCCTAAAACCTACACCATAAACTTAGAGTTTAGGGGTTCTGGGCAGCGAGCTGACAGCAACACAACGCCCTACATGCTCATCACGTTTGTTGAATCCTATCTACTATAGTCTAAACTCCTTCAAGGGGGGTTATACAAGGGATTATATAGGGGAGTAATATAGAGGTTATTAGGAGGGATACTAGGAGTTTTGACTATAGCAGATATCTAACTTCATACCACCTCATAATTGTGATTATCATGGTCCGTTTTCTCGAAGCAACATCATAGTGTATTACACAACGACCTTTGGGAAGCTTTGAAATCAGAACATGCCCGGGCAGGCAACAATCATGCACATGTATAACTCCATATCCTATCGCGGTTGGGGCAAATGGGTCCAAGTTTAGGGTTTTGGCCTCATTCTCAAACTGTGGGGGGGAGGGGGGGGGTGTTCCAGAAATAAAAACCTTTGGGAATCCCATCATTGGGAATTAGATTTGGATCTATATGGGAGCTCCCTGTTATAGCAGGAACGTTTGGGATATTGATCCCAGTACGAGGAAGACCCAGCCACTTAGAACCCCAAGCACAATGCTCGAGAAGTGCTTTAAGACTTCAGGGACGTGGTTAGGATCTCTAGGAACCCCAGAAAACATGAATCCCTAAACCCTAAAGCCCTAAACCCTAAAGCCCTAAACCCTAAAGCCCTAAACCCTAAAGGCTAAACCCTAAAGCCCTAAACCCTAAACCCCTGAACGCTAACCCCAAAACGGGACGGGGTGGATTGGGGGGGATTCTTGGGGACCCTTGGGATATAGGGGGATCCCTAAAGCCGACCTGCGGATTGCCAACAGAGCCAGGGGTTTGCAGGTCCAAATTATGTTTAGGGCTTAGGGTTTAAGGCTTAGGGTTGAGGGTTGAGGGTTATGAGCATCGATTTTTGCACTGCCAATCACGATCCGACTCCAGATGGGGCGTTGTCAAAATTATGGTCTCATTCTCTCGGCTAAAGCCTCCAACCCTGAATATGAGGGGGGTAAACCATGCTGAGGCGACAATGAAACTGCATCGTTTAGCTTGGGTACTGCCCCCTCCCAGTAACTTAGGGGTCATACTAAAGGCTATATATAGCCCTATTAAAAATATTATCCAACTGATAGTGAGGGGGGGCAGTACCCAACGTTTAGCCTTTAGTCTGCATGGAATGATGGGATTCCTCTAAGCGCTTAGGAAATCACGAGGGCCCAACATCGAGCCAGGAAGACGGGCTGCGATTATGCCGACACTCCATCCCTATCCATCACTGTACATACCTAAGTATCAACCCCCGAAACAGAGACCATAGTTTTGCCGGCCCGCATATGAGCTAAAGTCTAAACTCCTAATAATTATACCCCTTAATACCACCTATAATACTCCGCCTATATACTCCACTATATAACCCCCTTTAAGGAGTTTAGACAATGGCTCATATGAGCCATAGTCTAAACTCTTCAAAGTTGGATATATAGGGGATTATATAGGGACTATTATAGGGGTTATTAAGGGGGATACTAGGAGTTTAGACTATAGCTCATATGCTGGGGGCGAGATTACGGACTGCATTTGTAGCAGCCCCCCGGCTCCGAAGACGGAGAGCTCAGGTGGTCCAAGGTTCTTGGATAGGTTAGGGTTGGTTTAGGGTTTAGGGTCTTGGGGTTTAGGGTTTAGGGTGTAGGGTTTAGGGTTTAGGGTCTGTGGACATTTGGGGTTTGAGGTGTAGAAGTTTGGGGTTGGAGGCTTAGGGGTCAGGGTCTAGGGTTGAGGGCTTGCAGTCTAGTATTAGCTTTTTGGGTTTACAGGGTCTAGAGAGTGGGGTTTACGGGGTGTAGGGATGCTACCCCAAACCCTAAATCCATGGGCCCCTAATAGGCCCTTGGGCCTTTTTAGGGACCCCTAAGGGTACACATAGGGTATAGAGTAGGTAAATGAGGATCCCAGGATTAAGGGCCCATACTAGAGGCCCATGGTTCAGGGTTTAGGCTAAACACCCTAAACTCGTGGTGCTGGGCTTGGTATGTACCCCTGGGCTGCAGTACTGGCTCACTACTGGGGCTTCCCTTTGGGGCCTAGGGTTTAGGGACTAGGGTTTAGGGTTTCGGGATGAGGGTTTAAGGTTTGGGACTAGCGCTTAGGGCATAGGGTTTAGGGATTAGGATTTAGGGTTTACAGGTTTTGGGTATTCAGGTCAGTTTCCCTTACAGTTACAATTACCGCAAAAGGAAATAGGAGTAGTAAAACCCCTTGAAGGACAGTTGCTGCAAAGCGGAATAGTCAAGGGTATTATTTAACAGTCGAAAATTTCGCATCGGCTTTGTGATTCAGAATTCACAAAGTACACAGCACTTAGGCCCTTGCAGGAAGGTACTGAGGGTCATGCAGGACCTTTAGCACCAAGCGCGAAAATCTAAACCCTTACCCCAAACCGTAAACCCTAAAACCCTTAAACCCTCAATCCCTACACCCTAAACCCTCAACCATGCTAACTCGATCAGAGCAACTGCGACTCAACTTCTGCTCAACTGTTGTCTAGATGTCTGAACTCCTAGTATCCCCCTCCATAACGCCTATAATATAGGTTTAGGGTTCAGGGTCTAAACTCCTGAATGGCCCCTATAATACTGCCCCATATAATCCACTATATAAGCCCCTTTGAGGAGTTTAGACTGCAGTTCAGATGCTTCTTGCTGGTAGCCGTGGTTTCTAAACATTATTTCGCCTTCCCGGGAGTCGTGGTAGAAATCAAAAACTTCAGCTTAAACCCTACACCCAAACACTAAACCACACATGAAAACTGTGTTCGGGGAACCCCATCTGGGTACGAATTCTGTTTTCAGCTGGTCCTTAGAATTGAAATAACAGAACATGAAAGGTCTTTCTAGGAGCTTCCTTGCAGAAGCAGGGGACCAAAAATAGACCAAATAAGGATTGTGATAAGTAGTCCTATCAAAGGCCACCCTAATTCTTGAAAATCCGGCTTCTTGGATAAGGTCTTGGAAAACCTCAGGGATTCAGGGTTCGGGGATCAGGGTTCGGAGTGCAGGGTTGAGGGTTCAGGTTTAATTACAAGTTTAATTGTTGAGGGCCTAGGTCTAAGGGTTTGGGGCTAAAGGTGTAAGGGCTAAGGGTCGAGGGTTCAGAGCTAGAGGTTAAGAGCGCTCACTTGGTGACGGTGAGAGCCGAGTAATAAAGGCGCGCGATGCAGTAGATGCTGTCCATCCACCTGGAATTGTTTGCTGTTCAAGGAATGTTGGGTTTTGTTGATCCTGGCTCCTATTATTTGGGGCAACATGGAAAGCTGCACCTAAACAATGTGGGCAAAGCCGCTGCGCTGGGCAGTTCAAGCAAGTTACATGGGCGTTTCCGGAAATTAGGGTTTGGGGCTTAGTTTGGGGTTTTAAAGTTCCCTTTTTGGGTGGGTCCCCATAAGAATAAGAAGGATTCTTGAATACTGGGGACCATATTTGGATCCTCCCTCGATGGACGCTACCACATGAGCTACAGTCTAAAAAATCCGAATTTCTCCCTGAATAATCCCTACAACATTCCCTATAGAATGCCCTATAAAGAGTTTAGACTAGAAAACCCTAATCCCCAAACCCTATATAATTCCCTTTAAGGAGTTTAGATTATGGCCCCTATGAAACCCCCTTTTGCAGGGTCTTAAACTATAGCTCACATCGAGTCCGGCGACCAGATAAGGGTTACTCACTCAGGCCTACAGAATTTGAGCTTAGATGGAGATAACAATTAGTCAGATCTAACTCCTAAGCCACAAACCCTAACGGTGAATACTAAAAGCCTTGTAAGCACCTAAACCCTGGGAATCATGGGGCCAGGAAGGCCTTTGGCGCCTACAATATCAACAGTTCTCGTGGTACACTTGCAGGATTCAGGATCAAATTGGTATGGCGGCTGGATGAAATCTTGCACCACGTAGGATCCTCAATGTACACTAATTCCTCGGATACAGAGCACCAAAGGTGGTGTAAGATTTCCTCCGCGACCCCAAACGTGTCCCCCGAATCGCAGACTAACTATAAACCCAAACTTCCAAAACTCTTTAGGGCTTAGAGTTTTGGGCTCCACACTTAAAAGCCTAAGCCGTAAACATACTTGAGGGTTTGGGTTTCTGTAAACACCCTAGGCCCAAAGCGAAAATATTTGTTATCAGGTCTCTACGGTTCTACTACGACACAACCCTAAACCCAAAGGCCGAAAGTAGGTTTTAACAATAAGCTAAGCAAGGGGGAGGCTTACTAAGTCCCCCTGACTCGGATTAGGGTTTAAGCTAAGCCTCCTTTTTTGAAAGCAAGGGTCAGCTGTCTACGCTAAACCCTACATAGTAGTTTGTCTTCGCTCTTCCTTGATCATCCTACGTGGGGCTTGGCCTTTAGGCCTAGAGACGGTAACTGAGCTGTAGTCTAAACTCCTTCAAGGGTATGGGGAATTATATAGGGGACTACTATACGGGCTATTAAGGGGGATACTAGGAGTTTAGATTATAGCTCATCTCAAAATGAGGTCATCCCGAGGTCTCTCCTTCTTAGGGTTTAGAGTTTAGGGCTTAGGGTTCACGGGTACTGGGGGGTGTCCAAAAATCAAGGGTCCCTGGAAAATGTATACAGCGCGTGTAAGGATTTACAGGGATGTCGGATAATAGGTTATAGGAATTAGAGTGGTCAAAACTTTGGGGGTCCCGTGTTGGGGGTCGAGTATGGCGCTTGTGGCTTCTACTGGAGCCCCCTATTTATGGCATAAACCCTGAACCCTGAACCCTATACCTTAAACCCTGAACCCTAAACCCCTTACCACAAGCTCAAAGAACAGAGACGAGCCACACAAGGGTTCGGAGGCCGGCCACGGCGTCATTGACGCCCCCAAGGTAGAAAGCCGTGTACCTTGGACCAAGTTTTTGGGGTGGATTTAGGGTTTAGGGTTTAAGGCTTCAGGCTTAGAGTTTAGGGTTGGGGGTTTAGGGTTTGGAGCAACCTTTTTCTGGAGGATTGAAGGTTTAGGGTTTCCAGGCTTCAGCTTCAGGGGGCTTAGGATTTAACGTTTAGGGTTTACGGTTTAAAGTTAAGAGCTTAGGGTTAAGAGTTGAGGGTTCGGGACTTAAGGGAAAGGTTCAGAGTTTCTTGTGAACGGTGTTGCGGGCATGAGGCGTAGGATGTAGAGATGAAGTTTTAGCGGTCAGAGTCGAGCGTTTCCAGATTCAGGGTACCACTCCCACAGATTCGGGGATAGATGTAGGCACTCTATGAACATTTGAGGTTTAGGGTTTAGGGTTTAGAGTTTAAGGTTCAGGGTTTATTGAATGGTTTTATGGCAATGTCTGAGGAGTATGATTGCAGTCGATTCTCTGGACTATCCCAGACGTTGTACGTGTTTTGAATGCTACAAGGAAGCGGTCACTGGACCAGACTGTGACTCCGATCAGCACCATACTTGGAGGATCAGAGGGACTTAGTAAGTCTACTTGCATATAATGACCCCTGTTCTCCCCAACATTCGCCTGCCTACGAAGTCCCCCTGACCCTCCAAGTAGCCCACTCTTAGGCTGGAATGCCAAGATTTTGTCTAAACACAACCTACCCTAAACCCTAAACCCTAAATCCTAAGCCCTAAATTCTAAACCCTAAATCCTAAGCCCTAAATTCTAAACCCTAAATCCTAAATCCTAAACCCTAGACCCTAATTCCTTGACAAATACGTTCGGCTTAGGCTTCAGTGCCGGGGTCCAAGAAAAAGGGGACCCTTGGAATGCCTCCATACAGTCTAAACTCCTAGTATCCCCTCTTAATAACCCCTATAATATAGGGTTTAGTTCGACTTAGGGCGGTCTTTTAGTCATTGGTTTTCTACGAACTTGCCTTAACTGATAATACGCAAGCCCTTAAACCCCAAACCCTGAATGCCAGACTGAAGGGGGTGGTTCCCGCCAACAATTCCCACATAATGCCATATAAGGTTCGGGTTTAGGGTACACACTCCCCCGAAAGCCTAAACCCTAGATTGTCGGCAGGGTGCAGCACACGCATTACCAGATAGCGGAAGCATAGCCGAGCCGCCTGTATTGGCCGGGAGGCTACAAATTGGACAAACTTTGGGCGTTGGCGCTTTGGTCTTAAGATTTTGGGTTTGGGTTGGGTACTACCCCCACCCAGTAACAGTCCAGAATAAGGGTAATATTGAGGGCTATCTATTGTTAGAATATAGATACTATCCAAGTGTTCCTGAGTGGGTGCATATCCGAAGCTTAGTGCTTTAAGGATTACTAAGGGGTAGTGTTTGGGGCTTGAAGTTTAGAGACTTCGGCGTGGAGTTGCAGCATTTTTGGCCCCTCAGTCCAGGGGTTTCATGGACTGCATGCATAAGGGTGGCATGTGGAACTCAAAGGCAGGTAGGGTGTACCTAGTTGCTGCGCTCCTGGCCGCAAAAAGGTTAACGTTTTAGTTATAATAGGGCTATAGACCCCAAAGCCTATCTACTCGATGCCCCCGAGTAGCTGCGCGGGTCCCCAACAATGCGCGAATTCAGACACTCCAATCTCTCAACTCGGGAGGAAAAGTACGGGGAGCCCTGATAGGGATGGTAATGCATCTTTGGGCGTAGTTATTGCGGCTTTTGCATATGCATGGATGGGATGTCCTGCAAATACTTATTGTGTGCTCAGCGTACGAATGTTGAGTGGACCTGTCCTCGGGTACCATATTGGCTACAGCTAATAAATCCAGATAATTACTGGACATGGCTTCCTATTAAGGAATAATTTACGGACTATACTAAACTACAAGAGGAAGCCCCATATATACCCTTAAGGGTCCCTTAATAAGCCTACCCTGAAAGAGTACCTTATGATAAGCCTAATACTGGTAGTAATTCAATTCAAGAAACCCTGAACCCCTAAACCCTAAACCCTAGGACAGCATAGGGTTGCACTTCCACAGGCCACTGCAGTTCGGAAAAGTAATGGCACACAAAGAGAAATCCAATAGTTTCAGCCCTCAACCCAAACCCTCAACCCTAAACCCCAAAACCTCAACCCTAAACCCCAAAACCTCAACCCTAAACCCGAAACCCTCAAACCTAAACCCTGAACCCTAAACCCCAAACGCTCAAGCCTAAACCCTCAACCTCAAGGGTCGTCAAGTTAATGGCCCCTTCTCCCTCAACCGTGGCCCTAGTTTCTGGGATACCGAGGGGCTGGACTGAAACTGTATACTTTGCTACACAAACCCAAAAAGCACAAGTACCTGAACATGATACCCGGATACCCTGAATCCCAAACACGCGGCTGCGAATCCTAAATCCTAAACCCTAAATCTTACACCCTAAATCCTGAGGCCGAAGCCCCAAGCCCTAATTCTACTTACGCCCAGGCTGGCATGCTAAATCCTGAGTTTAATGAAACGGCCAGATGATTATAGTATAGGGTTTAGGATTGGGGATTACATTCCCGTATTCCCTCCTAAGCCCCAGCAAGACCATGACCTTACCAAGAGTCTTGAAAGACAAATTGGTAGTTATTCAATCTTGCAGAGTGCGATGTAGAGTCCCAAAACTGCGCGGAGCAGTTATCCAGGCTTCTACATTAAACACCCTGCTCTGAGGGTCCATTTGTCCAATACTCGGATACTGGGGAATGGGGTAATAGTATTTGTAGTATAGGTTTCGAGTAAGTAAATATATGATTATTGGGTGCTTGGACCCTTCGTGCTGTAAACCACTACAGAATCAAACCATGTCCTTTTCCATGTTGTTCCTTATTCGGAATGATGAAGCCTACTGCAATAAGCCCTGATCTCCATGCCAGCTACCTCCAGGGGCTGCGCTTTCTGCAGCCTCACATGAATCACTTGGAGGATCAGTGGGGCTTAACTTAGTAAGTCTGTAGATAGCTCCTACAGTTACAAGCCAACACAAACGCCGTCAGCTTGTCCTAGGGACCCAAATGCTCACCCTGCTGAAAGTTGACTTTAGGGTACCTGTAACAGGGCTATAGGGGAATCCGAAATTTTAAAGGTCTAAGGTCTTAGCTAAGTGCCAAGGAATAAAACGGCTTTCGCAAAAACGTAATAACGAGGCTCAAGCTCTGCAAGCTCAAAATGGAAGGAACGAGAATAATCAGTGGACCCTTTTTTCTTCCTGGTGCTTACTTCGTAGGGTATAACCCCTACGTAGTCACGATATGAATTATTCCCTGATTCCTTACTAAGAACAAGTTGCCTATAATGAGGGTTACACTTTGTTCGAGGTCCATATAAAGCCCGCGTTTTATGGAAACCTCAATGAGGCAAAGTAAGGGTTCTGCAGGTTTTGTTCATGAGCAAACGAGCATTCTGGACTTCGAATATCCTACGTTTTGAAGGGTTTCTCAAAAGGGGAGGCCCTAGGGAGTGTAGCGATACAAGGATAGATCGGGGTTACAAAAGAAATTCTGGGGCCGCCACCACGAAAGAACAAGAGATCCTTCTCAGAAACTCCTATGCTAGGAGCTTGCGGAAAGTTGCTAACCACCAAAGCCTAGAAATTGCTCTGCTTCATGAGCCTAAACCCTAAACCCTAAGCCTCCGGGCTGCTCCTGTTACAATAAACCTCTTAGGGTGAGGGGCCGCCCACGCGGCTTAGGGTTTAGGCTTAGGGATGACGGTTTTAGGTTTGCAGTCACCTTTAAGTAAATACGATACTACGGAGTTCTCCAACATCAAATCCTCGAAAACCCCCAAACTTGAAAGACCTAACCCAAAAACACGTACAGTCCCGCTTGAGCAGATAGAATCTGGAGTATATGGGGATCTTCCCCGTGTTTTTGGAGAGTTTCGTATTCTATCTGCTTCGGGGGGACTGTAAGCATTTTAGGGCTAAGTCTTGCAAAGTTTATGGTTTCGGGAGTTTGACGTATGTACCCCACATCTTGTACTAGACTGGCAATAGTTGAGCAAGCCTGGCCACCCCACCCCCCCCGCCATGGTGGGTGGCCTAGTCCAGCCTGACCATCCCGCATGAAATTTCAGCCTCGCCCAAGGCTCGAGGCTTTGGCAGTACGCGGCAGGGCGCATTTTTCGTTCAGCAATGTTTTTGCGGGGGAGGCCTCTGGAGCCGCTTGGAGGCCCCTGGAGCCCCCTGGAACGGCCTGGAAGCGCCTGGAAACCCCCCCACATGCATGGATGAAGCTGAGTAACCTCTACAGACCCTAATACATACAATGGCTTACAATATATACTATGTCTTGTTTATGGGTTTCGCGTTTAGGGTAATTACACTTAATTGGGATTTGCGGTGGATTACAAGAGTGCGGTCGGAAGGCGTGGC
>CAJNIZ010044676.1:8288-48754 GCA_905231905.1 Symbiodinium pilosum | reverse complement strand
TTTCTTAACATAAAGCTCGCCCGTGCCCAGGTTTTAGGCTTTAAGGTGATAATTCTTGTAAAAACCCACAACGAAGAGGTGAATCTGATATTAACTTATTTGGGGGCACTATGGGATCCCCATGTAAGATCGTAGGACACTACGGCAATCACGTGGAGATGGTTCAGGGCCCAGTCCACGCACTCCTAACCAAGCTAAGTGGGTGGAAAGGGATTGCATAGAGTTTCCTAAAACTCGCGAATGCTTCACAAACGGACCCAGGACCATTCAAATGTAACCACTCATAAGTCATAAGTGTGTATGTTTGGCAAGACAATTCACAACATGCGGATGGTACGTGATTATGCAGTGATTCTACGAGGAGGCCCACATTCGTACCAATGTCTTTAGCATTTGCGAGTTTGAACGCGCGTAGGTCAATGCAGGTCTACATCTTGGGGTTTCAATCAATTGGGGTTCTTCTGCTGGGTCCCTTCTTACTAAGATTTAAGTCGTAATACCAGCCCAACCCACAAGTATGAAACCGCTCAGCCGGAACACAATCGTCACAACACACAATCATCATGAGACGGACAGTTATGATAATCCTGGAAACATCATTCCGGGTTTGCGCTCGGTTCAATCCAATCTAAACAGATGTTCAAACCACACCTTTTGGCATTGGTATTCAGCGGCTCCCCAAAATGGAATTAGATCAGTCCAGGGGGGCGATGGTGGGGAATATCATAGTGTGAGGTCAACATTATAGTGTCCAAATTCCCGCGTCCAGACACCCCTAAGCACCAGAAAAAAAAATGAACAGTGCAATGCCACGACACGGGAGTCCAATGTCCGCGATTGTGACCTTGCCCGGGAGCGACAATCACTACTGCAAGTCTGAGCTAACTTTTGACCCCACTGAACATTGACTATTTAGCTCCCGTAGCGGTGTTAATTTGATCGAGAACTAAGTAACACTACTTGCAAGACCGGGACTATCTTCATGCTTAGCGACCGTGATAGAGTAAGAGATGCAGAAGCAAAGAAACTACACAGAAAAAGGCTGCGGAGCGGAAACGCCAAAGCATGTTGGTTACGAAGGGCTCGCGGTTGTAACCATACAGCAGTTGACACAGGCGTGAAGCATACCACAGAAGAAAAGGGTTAGTAGCTTTGACCTCGGCCTCTCGTTCAAACTGATTGTCCACACTTGTTCTTTCCAGGTGCCTCCTAACTTATACAGGAGATGTTTTCCATACCTTTCCATGTAACATTTCCTCTTGTGATGGTCTGCCCAAACTTGCTCTCCCAACGCAAAGCTGGAACCATCTCAGCCCATCTTCAAGAAACCCTCACCTCCTGCAGAACATCCCATGATCTGAATGAGAACTTCTGTATACATACTTAAACCCTGAACCCTATAGGCCCTAAACCAAAAACAACTAAGTAGGTCAAAGCCACAACAGAGCCAGGTAATTGGCTCGGCCTCAGAGCGGACAAGGGCTTTCGCTCCCGCAAGGTTCAGGGTCTAGGGCATTAGGGTGTAGAGCCCAGGGTTCAGGGTATCAGAGTTTATAGGGCTTAGGTTTAGAGATTAGGGCTTCGGGTATCCGGGTTTAGCCCAATTTCCCTGGTTGAGGGCATACCGATAGACTGCACATACACAAGCACGCTTATTAGATCGATCCCGCGACTATCTATATAACCCAAACCCCCAAACCCTAAGCGGCCAGCCCTGAACTCTACACCCTGAACGACCTTAACAGCCTCCTTGCAGCTGTCTGAATCCTTTGATCATGGGTCCCCCAACTACCCCCCCCCCCCCAAGGTTCCCCCTTGATTAGGCTTCTGTAGGTCTAATTGCAGGGAAACCTTTGGGGGCGGGTTTTATGGGGAAGGTGCTAAGGGAACCCATGATCAAACGAATGAACTGTTGGACTGTTGGACAATCTTGATGGAAGCTTCTTACAGTTGGGGGGACTTCGGACCTCAGAGAATCTAGGGGTTACATATGGAACTCTAAAACAAGTAACCCCAGCTATAGTTTGCGGGAACTTTGAAAATTTCTGGGCATGCTCTGATAACCTTGATGTAATTCTAGCAAACGGCGCCTCAAACCTTTAGACAAAACCATTGTCAGGAGTCATATAGGGATAATGGAATAGAAAATGGAAACTACTACAGTAAATTGGAGTTATATTGAGATAATGGAAAATGAAATCGAAACTACTAGTTAGGGTTTAGGGTCTAAGCTGTGTGACAAATATGCAAACTAAAGACTCCCCGCATCACATGCAGGTAATGTGAGGAAAACATGTCCACTCTCAGGGTGGAAGGAAATTCCTAATAAGGGGATGGGATCATGAAGGCCCCTTCTTTGCCAAAGGTCTTGAAGGAAGCACAGTACCACTTGTTGTTGTGAAGGCAATCCACATTTTTCCTAAGCAGAACCTCGGACTTCGAGCCTCAAGCTTCGTGATGAATGAGTCCTCTCAGTTGCGGCGAGTTTGAACTGTGCTTCGGGAAACTCACCAAACATTGACTTGAAGCCTTCCTTGCGCAGCCTCCGAAAAATGTCTCTCATACAATGCAACATACGAGCCATAGTCTCAGCTCCTAGTATCCCCCGTAATCACCCCAACAATACTCCCCTATATAGTCCCCGTTAAGGAGTTTAGACTATAGTTCATTAACTGCAAAACTGCAGCCAAGCAGCTGCGGCGCGGGCTCAGGAGACTTGCCTGATTCGCGGATTTCTTCTGACTTATAAGCGGTCGTCGGGACTTTGCGCTTCAGCAGAAGGGTCGCTCGAGGCACTATAAGGGCTATACTCTGGAGCCCTAGTTTATGACACTTACTTTGAGCCCGAAAGTCTATTAATACTACCTTGGGCTGTCTGGCGGCCCAGGGATAGGGCTGCCATAAACGCGTGTAGGGATGAGAAACTGCTGAGAAATTGACATTGTATGAGGTGTTTGGGGTTAAGGCAACCTCCCAAAAAATAGATCAAGAAAAACAATCATGTGATGACCGGCTCTGTTCCTCATTTGCGGGTTCCAATACCGACGCCATGGCTTGCAAAGGCTCTAACCCTGGGGCTCCATGTACCAAGTGATTGCGTGATGGGTTTTGGCACTAGCACTTGCAGTTGTAGTACGGGTTTTGGGCAAGTGCATGGTTATTGAGTGCTTGGACCACTAGGGGCCATATGCAACCCTATGGAACCATATGTGCACCTATATAGTATGAATATGTTGCCCCACATAGCCCTACGTGTTACTCCTACATTGCCCCTTCAGAATTCATGTGTGTATATAAGTAAATAACTAAATACATATATATATATATGAGCCATAGTCTAAACTCCTGGTATCTCCCCTGATACCTATAGTAGTCCCCTATATCATCCCCTATATACCCCCCTTTAAAGGAGTTTATACTACAGTTCATATGGTAGTGGGACCCTTAGGGTAAACCTTGAAACCATAAACCTGACCTCACCTCCTCCCGTCTTTAAGAAGGTGCAGGGTTTAGGGTTTAGAGTTTCAGTTTAGGGTTCAGGCCCGGTACACCTTAATTCTCGAACATGCCCTTCATGATACTGTAACTAACGTGTACAGGGATTTTAGTACTCCTTAATCACGCAATAGATGCTGCAAGTGATATTTGGTAGTTTCCCAAAATACGGGGACCTCAATATAGACCCCCCCAAATACTATAATCCTTATGATAGGGGACCCTCAAAATGGAACCTGTTATTTTCGGAAACCCCCACTTGTAGCTCTGTCCCAAAGGGTATTGCCCTCCATAAGCATCCTATGAAATGAAGCGCCATGAAGGGGCCTACTTTTAAAGGATATAGTCCCCCAAAATAGATAGAATATGGGGTATATGGGGATCTTATTATAATATGCGCAAAACCATACCGGTTCAGGGTAGGGCTTGAGGATTAGTGGGGGGGTATGCTGAATTTCCTCTGCTGAATTTCCGGTGGAGGGGAGACTCGAAGAACTGCAAAAAGAAAACCAGTTGCGCAAAAGCGACAACCATGGATGGTGCCGATTTCTGAATACACCAGCATATCTTCCAGACTTTGTGACATTTTTTCTTTCTCAGGCAGCCCGATTTCTGTACCATGCACCTCAAAACAAGAAGAAGCGTCCCTCGAGAGGTCGTCCGATGTCGTCAGTTGGGCTTAAGGCACCTTTTGAGTACAGCGTGGCCCTATTCCCTCTACTGCCTCTGGTATGAGGGAATTGCTAATTATGCGGGTTTCCCTTGTATAGACCCTCCTCCTACCCTCTATTAGGGCCCAAGTACCTACTACTAGGGACCATATATCCCCAATTAAGGGTACAAGGTCCTGGTGTATACCTCTGATTAGAAAACCCGTGGGTACAGCTCCAGGAATGCAAGCACAGAGCAGCCCCGACACCTGGTAATATGAATGGAGCGGTTTAGGGTTTAGGGTTTAGGAGCTCCCCAATCCCGGGACCTGTGGCAACTCCTCAGCACTCCAAACTGGTCCAGAGGTCCCGCAGGCTAATTACAGAAGGCGCATTGAATGATAGCACAATGCCTGATACCAGTCTAGGTATATACTGTGTTGTTGAGTAAGGGATACATTGGGCCTGGTGAGGAACCATACATGTCACGAAGGTCGGGCTAGGAGAGCTAAATATCCTGCACCCCTATACCCTTAGACTTCACGTCCTAAACCCCAAAAAAGTCCGCACAGTTTACGGCCTCAGGGCTTGAAAGCTCAAACCCCAAAACCAACCTTCATCCCGCCACAAGTTAGCGGTGGATAGTAGGGAATGAATTGGTTGCAGGGACCGTGTTACGGGATTGTGCAGCGACTGCTGAAGGGATCCATTCCTCCGCCACCGATACAGCTTTGCCAAAAACGAAGCAGTCCTCAACCCTAAACCCAATTCTGCACGGCTGCTGGGGGTTGGCTCTTCTTCTCCGGAGCTGCGACGCCGGCGCCGGGACTGTCTCTTAGAGCCTTGGAAGACCCAATAGAATTGGCTTCGGCTTCAGGTTTAGGAGGGGTGTTTCAAGCCTAGGGGTAATCTTTTTTGACGGTCTCGGGTGCAAGGTTTAGGGTATAGGGTCCATTGTTGGAGGGCGAAATCTTCGTTGCATGACAACTCCATTCACCAACTCCTAAGCCACTTCTACCAAACGCATCCAGGAGGTCATCCCTACATCAAATCCATAAATCCCAGAACGCTGCACCTAAGGGACTAATTTCAACAGAATAGAGTCTGAGGGTTCATTGCATTACATCTCTATACTGAGTATGAGCAAATGCAGTCGGTAAATATTCAGGCGTCTACAGGAAGGTGGAACCCCCTGGCTCAAAACTAGCGTTTGACTGGGACGTTGATTTTGAGGAAAGTCCAGTATCCCCTAATGAAGGAAAATACCCTAAATCATACGAGATTCCCTACTAGGATTGAAAAAGCCCAATATCCCTAATGAAGGAATATACCCTAAATGACACGAGGTTCCCTACTAGGATTTAGGATATATATCCTTAATTAAGTGATCTTTGGCTTTCAGTGTGGGTTTTGGAGACGTGGCTCCTGGCCAAAAATAAAATGCCCGTAGGGACACGAGGGATACATGGGGATTACGCTACTTCTGATCTCCTGGTCATGACAGGAGGCTTCCCTGCCGAGTCTAGGTCTGCATCATGGAGTATCTATAGCCTTGGGTTCGGGGTTTTATGTAGGGCTTAAGCACCTATGGTGTTGGAAAGGAGGAATGCTTAAGTAAACCATGTTCCAGGATCTAGGGCCCTAAGCCCCAGCCCGAAACGTTTGGCTCAGGATTTGCGGACAATGGCCTCAGCGCCAGCATCCAAAGACTTTAGAACCCTCGGAATACTCGCTGATTGCGTATTGACGTTACGCAGTGGGCCAGTTTCGCCAAAAATCTCAAACACGGAGAGCCAAATATCCCTTAGTTCAGGACATTCACTCTCGATCATACAAGGATCCCAAATATGATTTAATGTATATTCCCGAATTCAAGACTATTGGGCTGTTTGGGAATCAGAGGGTTGCTCTCCAGGAAATGCAGACACGCAGTTACCTGCAACCCCGAGTACCTGAAATGTTATGGGTTATACACTGTACTGTAACTACGGGGTGATGACTACTAAGCTATAGGTACTTGGGGTGGCATTTCCTCCACGAAACAAGAACTTCCTCCCGCGCGCGGTGATGGCTTGCAACTAGCCCCAGCTAAAATCCTTTTTTTTTTTTTTGTTTTTTCCTTTCACCGACGTTGAGGAATTAGGATTTGCATTTGCCCGGGTACATCTGCAGCAATTTGCTCAAAAGCGTTGCTAGGGTGGAGCAGGCATGTTGTTGAAGAGGTATGGAGGAGTGCCCGAGAGTTAAGCCCTCAGCGAAAAAGTCCGTCGGAGGACAGACCCGAATACCTTCTTGGGGACATATGACGGGATGTCCTTTGCTGCAACTGATTTCCTCCTTCCTCAAAGTGACGCTGGATGAGATGCACATATGCTGCTCCTGTGACAAAGTGGTGCTGCGTCCTCATTGTATTCAGCAGCCACACATTACGACCTTGCAGCAGTTATGTGGCTGCCGTCAAGTCTTGCAGATTGCCCGCCGAAAGCTGAGAGTGCCGTAATTATTCACATGTGGTTTCTCTGAAGCTTATGTAGCACGTGGTCCTCCAGGGCTCACGGACAGTTTGAAGGTATCGGAGCTGCTTCGTTGAATAAGGTTCAGGGGAAAGCTTGCTCTTGCGCTACAGGTACTGCAGTGTACGAAACATAAGGGTCATTCTTTGAAGTATCGGTAAGGGCGGATGGGTTATAACTGTGTTGCCACTTGAGTGCTTTCTTGTGATAACGCCCCTAAACGTACCTGCTTGCCAGGAACCATGCAATTTGAGTATTTCCCTACTATGCGGTCTATTTTTGAGAGCTAGGGCAGGTTGTACTGACTTCCTCTGAAAGAACGACTACATCCAAAAGGCAAGTTTAAACTTTCGGTTGCCGGCATCTTTTTATTTCAGCATCTTTTCGTTTCATCTCGAACACAAGTACAAGGAGATTCGTGACCCCCCACATTAATTAAGGACCTTGTTGGGGCCGTAATTCTGGCGATTGCGGTTGCCAAGCTCCCTCATATCCTGACACTATGACACTATCCTAAACGCTATATGAGAATCTTACAGAGTCCCGATGCAACCCCTATATAACCTTGGCTAGTTTTCGGCATTTACTTAGCAGGGGCTCACATGAATTGAACCTCATGGGTTCCCCCCTAACCTTAGTTGGCACGAATTATCCCAGTGCCAAGATGACGTCAGTTGAATGGGAGCCAGGGGGGTGAAGTACTGGAAGGGAGTATAGTAGGGAAATCATAAGGTCCTTGACAAAAACCCCTAAACTTCAACTCCAAAGTCCTAATCCCTAAGCCCTTAAACCTTAGCCTTAAACCCTACGCCCCAACATCCCTCAATTACGGAATTTTCCCGAAATCATATGGAGGATCCTCGAGCCCGGATTAGGGGACAATTGACTTTCTGGATAAATCCTAAACCCTTCCCCTTTACCCTGAGCCCTACGCCCTAAACTAAAACCCTGCGCCCTAAACCTTGAACCCTAGACCCTGCCAGGTTGCGGCCATTTGGAGTGGCAGGCGAGGTGGGCGATGTCTGGGAATCCACCGAGTCAACTTTGGCGAAGGGCCTGGGGACCCCGTGAGCTGTTCAGAGGTGTAGGGTTTAGGGCTTACATGGGTTAATGTAATGTAGACCCATGATTAATAAACCCCCCTTTTAAGGGCCTTAATCTTAGGATCCCCATTATAATCCTTATTAAGGGGAGAGGGTTAATTAATCAGGGGTCCACATTAGGAGCCTAGATAGTTACCAATTACACTTTGAAGTCTGTTTGGGGTATATACGCTTTATCATATTTAAGCCTCAATGAAGCATCTTGCCCCATTCGCGTAGGGGCCTCCGTTTTTTCTTTTTTTGGTGATGTCTTTTGCGAAGTGATTGAGGGCAGCTCACGAGACTATACAAGGGTTGATGATCTGCTTAGGGTTTAGGGGCGGTTGATGGGACTAGGTAGACATTATTCCTTGGGAACTCGTTGAGGTAAATTCCTGACAGGGTTTAGGGTTTCCGGAGGGAGTCTGCGGAACGTACTGGCATTTAAGAGAGGTTTCCAGCGTTGCTGAATGTTGCTCGTGCTAGGATTCAAGGTTTATAGAGCTTCAGGTCTATATGAGCTATAGTCTAAACTCCTTCAAGGATGTTATGTAAGGGATAATATAGGGAACTACTACAGGGCTTCTTACAGGGGATACTGGAGTTTAGACAATGGCACATATAGAGCTTGTTGCATCTGTAAACGCGCCGCAGACCCTGGTCTGGCTCTTGCAACTTTTCACGGCGTGTCTTTGGATCATTCATGATTCCTGAAGTAAAGTTTTGTCATCCTCGCCCGTCCTATAGGTTAGGGGTTTAGGGTTTAGGGTAGAGTCTTACTTAGCCGGGCTTGACGTGACAAATATGTTGCAGAGAAAGGAACGCTCAGTCCCAAACGACACAAACTCCTAAACCCTAAACCTTAAACCCTAAACCCTAAACCCTATAAGCTCTACTTTGCCGGTCAGAGCTACTTTGCCTGCTGAGGGCCCAAGATTTGTGCGCAGCAGCTTACCATGCCTAACTCTCAACCCTGCATCCTAAGTCCTAAGCCTTATACTGTGTAGGGTTTAGGGTTTAGGGAATCCCGTACTCCAAAATTCAGAAGCGCGCCACCCTGCTTACTAACAACGAATATTCCCCTTAGATATCAGGTACGCTTTTAATCTTGGGAAGGTTTCTGATTACAGAACTACTACTAGGAGAGGTCACAGCCGCGGATGGGGGAAATTTTGCACCACCCTAGATAGCCCCAATAGTGAAATTAGGCACACAAAAATTATCATCAGTAAAGATGAGTAACATCATCAAGCAGAACAAAAACAGCAACAACAACAATAACAAGTCGAATCCTTTACGGATCCTGAGTGGTGCAAGACAAGATTTGTCCCATCCAGTGCACCCTAAACCCTAAACCCTAACCTCTAAACCCTAAACCCTAACCCAGAAACCCTAAACCCTCAGCCGGCGGCGAAGCCGACAACCATAGCTCTTGATCGTCGCTGTCGTCATCGTCACGTACGTCGCACCAGTTCTGGCACAAGTGGGCTTAGGGTTTAGGGTTTAGGGTTAGGGCCATTGCCTAAACTCCTAGTATCCCCCTTAATAATGGAGAATCAAATGGAAAAGAAAATGGAAAATTAAATGGAAACTGCTATATATAGGATTATGTAGGGGAATTATAGGGGATATAGCCTAAACTCCTAGCATCCCCCTTTATAAGCCCTATAGTAGTCCCCTATATAGTCCCTTATATGACCCCCCTTTAACGAGTCTGGACTATAGCTCAAGTGACAAGTGATTGGTAGCGGGATGGTTGAAGTTGTTTGGAGGCCCAAGCCGGTAAGACTACATTCCTCTTCTGAAATACTATGACCAAAACGCAGGATAGATGTAACTCTATTGGGGATGATAGACTTCGCAAAGAAAACGCTAGCTATGTAGAAGCCCATTCGTGCGCAAAGTATGCGCTACTGGGCCCTCCGGCTGAGTTGTTGGGCGGAGCAGTCCGTATGTATAGGCTTTAGAGTTTAGGGTTTACTTAAGCACCCAGATCTGCCACAGACTAGCCTGAGGCAAATCAGCAACAACGAAACCGGCAGACCCCAACCCTGAAACCTAAACTAGGGTAGGTTTGGTGCCCAATGCTTGACTTCCCTCGTAATTTGATTCTGATGTGCTGATGCCTACAGCACAGGGTCTAGCGCTTCGGGCCTGTGGTCATCCTACACTAGCGAGTCACTCTTTTGGAGCAACATCACACGTCATGCTTTCACATGCCTTTACTGGGCTTTAGTAAAATAACTTTAGCACACACGAAAAATTTTGGGCACAGTCTCAAACAACGGCCCAAAGAAGATGAGGCGCCTCTGGGAGGATAATCAGTCAGCCAGGGGAGGTTGGGGCCCTGAAAAATTGCAAACCGACCTGATTCTCCAACCCTGGGGATCCAAGTCTGTAGAAATAATGCGTACTATGGACCTTAAATCTATACATAGCACCTACTCTCCGCTGTTTTGGGCCCCTAGGACAACATCAGGGTCGAATAAACGGGACTCTCCAAAAGTATGATTGCAGGGACCGCAAGACAGTAGTCATCATTGTAACAACCTGAGAGTAAGGGCTGCAGCATGTAATGAAGGGGCCTAAAAGATTACAAATATCATGTTGAGGTCTAGTTTAGGTACCCGACACCAAAATCGTGCAAGCGTTCCAGGACCATGGCATTAGTGATTGTTTCTGCTCTTATGTAGTGGATTAGAGTTTAGGGGATGTCCCCCTACGCTGATGTCGGTGAAGGCATTGCATTTGAGCATGTCGTGTCCGACAGACGGCTCATTTGGAGCTCCAGGTTCTGTTATGGCTTTTGCCAAGCTTGCCTGAACTCGCTTGGTCACTGTAATTCCTGGCAGAGGTTCGCTTGCGATGGCAATGCTGGAGGCTAGCAAGATTGGAATTACTGGCCTGCTTTTTCTGCGCATAGCCCCCTAACTGCTGCCATATAATTGGTTCAGACGCTGAATTCCGCTCGATGGCCGTGTCGCTCTCTGCTATGAGATGCGGCCACTGGCAGTAGTGGGGCGTATTGAGGCAGCACTACTGGGGGGCTTGTACGACGAAGGCCATTCAGAGGATGTTGGGAGAAACTTTGGCACCCGCCGCTTGACGTCAAGCTGTTCATGGGTTGCATGGAGAGGCGGTTCACTGGAAGTAGGGTCGCGGGATCTCAACGCTATATATGTGGCATGAACGACGCATGAACAGACTGAAATCACCCAGAACCCTTGACCCTCACCCAATATTTGGGTCATGTTGGGATTACATTGAGATAATGGAAAACAAAAAGGAAACTACTATACAGTATATTGGGGTTATATAGAGATAATGGAAAAGAATATGAAAATTACTATATCGTATATTGAAGGACAATGGGAAAGAAAATGGAAACTACTACATAGTCTGTCGAGGGAGACTGGGAAAGAAAATGGAAGCTACTATATAGTATATTGAGGTTATATAGGGATATGGAAGCTACTGTAAAGTATATTGGGGATATATCGGGATAGTGGAATAGAAAATGGAAACTGCTAAATAGTATATTGAGGGAGAATGGAAAAGAACATGGGAACTACTATGTAGTATATTAAGGGATGATGGAACATGGAAACTACTATATAGTATATTGGTTCTATATAGGGATAATGGAAAAGAAAATGGGAACTTCTAAATAGTATATTGAGGGATAATGGAAAGAACATGGAAACTACTACATAGCATATTGAGGGATAATGGAAAATAAAATGCAAATTACTTTGTAGTATATCGAGGGATAATGGAAAGTGGAAACTACTATATAGTATATTTGGGTTATATAGGGATAGTGGAACAGAAAATGGAAACAAATATATAGTATATTGAAGGATAATGGAAAAGAAAATCGAAACTACCGTACTATACTAGGGTATATAAGGAGTTAGGGCTTGTCCCTACAACTAAACCCTAAACCCTAAGCCCTCCAGGCCTTCCCGGCCAGCAAGCGCCGTTCACCCTCCCCCCTCCTACTCACTTCGCGGCCCAAGAAGATTGTTGGCTGAGGAAACATATGGGGAGTTTCCCCAAATTAGGGGATTCCTTCTTGGGGGTCCCTATACGAAGGACTGTAGTATTTGTATTGGGCTTCCCCTATTATGGGAAAGTACCATATGAAGGCTGCTATGTCTGATACATAAAGTCAGAGTACAGCATTGTGACACACACGCACACAAGCGCACCACAGCGCCAGTGCTTATCACTTGGGATATGAGGCTATGCCCAACACTTCCACCCTCCTCACATACTGAAAACTCGCGATTTCTATGCCATGCTAGAATTTTTGGCAGTGTTTGATATTGAGGTGGTGGGGAAGAAGCTTGCATCCATTGCCCAGTCTTCTGCAACGCGGCACGCTCAATCCCATCAACATCTTACCGGAGGAGTCACGGGAAGAGACCCTCCTTGAGGCAAACCTCCACCCGGAGAATGGCCATGAGCGATTCAAAGCGTACGTGGACTTCCCAAACACCTAATACCTACCCTTGCACCTCACAATCATGGGCATGGGCGATTACTATGCATATTCGCACCCCCCTATCACAGAACACACTCCAAGTGGGTACCATAATGTCAACCTCAAATAACCTGCAATCTCCATAATCTTTTCCATCCCCCGAATATACCAATACCCCTGTAACATAACCACTTGGTTGGGGACTTATTTGGGAAATCCAGCCTCAAACCAAATACCTGAAAAACCTTCTGTCAGGGTTTAGGGTTTGGCTTGCCTCTCGCTTTGTCTTTGTGCCAGCGAAGGCCTGTGGAGTACTTGGGGTCAAGATGGGAAGGCATATCTGGGGGTTCCCAAAATTGGGGTGTACCACTATGGGGGTCCCTATACCGAGGATTATAATAATTTGGGATCTAGATTGGGGTCCCCCTTTTGGGGAAACTACCATTTATGATGGTGTTTGGTATAATACTTGGAGTTTACATCATGCAGGAGGAATGGTTCACAGTTAAGCGCTCATCCCATCCTCCAGACACCAGTCCCGGCAGTAGCACATTTCACGATGTAGTACCTTGATCTGAAGGATTCTAGCATCTAGTAGCTGCTTATAACTGTGCATATGTCTCTGCTTATAATTAAGCTGACCTACGCAAGGTCATAATCTAGGTGCGTATGGGGTATATCAGGAAAACAGCACTTTCGGAAACACTTGTATGGATCCCCTCAAACCCGCGAACCCAGACCCTCCAAGAAACTAGGGGTCCCCTTTTGGCAGGTTTAAAATTGCGCGTTCGGGGCAGATAATGAAGGGGACCCTATTTTAGAAGCGCTCATACTACACCAATCGGAACGGATACAACTTTGGGAGAATCTAGTACTGCGGGGCATAGGAATGCGAGGACCCTATATACAAGAACGACTTCGCCTCCAGTGACCGATAGGAGCCTTGAATCCCAAAAGCGTTTTAGGGTTAAGGGTTTAGGTTCAACCTAGCACAAAGAATGCCACCAAGCAATGATGCCCCAGCGATCTCTTGCACACCCTAAACTGAAGCATGGTTTTTTGCGTATACCTGAAGACACACTGCAAAGCCCCATGCCAACTCCTGACGCCACCATGGCCACACGCCTCAAGTCCATACTTGCTGAGCTCCGAGGACTTGCTTTGCACGCGAGACCTGGCCGATTAGGGTGAGGGGTCTAGGGTTTAGGGGTTTGGGGTTTTGGGTCTAGGATGTAGGGTTGAGGGGTGTAAGTAGGAGTCTAGGGTTAGGATACCATAATCGAGAATCAACTGGACAATCACATGAACATGAAGATGGAAACTGGGCAGAAGTACGTATAGAGCTGATGTATAGCCACGTCGAGATACGTTGTCAACTATGACACTTGTTTCCTTGATTGGGACTTACTTAAGGGCCTAGTAGACAACCACACACCATGTTAAGCAATGACGCGGAGAAATTCACACGAGTAGCAGGGCGTCAAGCCTTATGGATAGAAACAAGCGTATGGGAGACCTACCTGAAGAGTTCCGAACGCTGCGCAAGTTCTATTTCAACATGATGCAAACCTTAATTACTGTGCAGAATACGTCCCTTGCATAGCTGATCATAGCTGTAGCCTTCGATGTTGTTTTGCCGAGCCAGGAAACAAGCCCGTAAAGGCGCAGACTAGTGCACGCAGCCCAAACTTTCGACCGAGCCTCTGCGCGTCGTCTGTCGAGCCATCCGACAGACCATCGGACGGGACCTCTCCGGAAGGGCATTTCTCAAGATTGAGGCCCCACTCTACTTCCCCCACAAGCATGAGCAAAACTGGGACCCGCTTCTGCATTTTTCTGGAAGATTATGAGCATCCTACCCGTACAAGAACGTGCCAACACAGCGCTGTTCCCGGCAATCTGCACTCTGTTGTGTTGAACAAAGCCACAGATTACTTGGACGCTTCCAGTTGAAGTAAGTCGGAACTTTGATGAGGTGACCGTAGTTAGTTAGGACACCATTGCTTTACTACGTGTCCATGTTAATGACAGCCATCCAGCTTAAGGTGGCTAAAAGTCCTATGCCCTTTGAGCTGCTGAATGCCCGCCCAGAAAGTCCAATATCAAAATAGGAGATATCTACCCTCAGTCGTACTAGGATCCCAAGAATGGTGTAAGGCTTATTCACTAATTATGGGATACTAGGCTTTCTGCCCAACCTCCAACAACTCAAGATTGGGCCTACCAAAAGAAAAACTGCAGCCGGGGCTGACAAACTAGAATCCTATCTCTGCCTTCATAGGGACCAAGTAGGAATTAAGGGTATATAATAGAAACCAAAAAACTGTTCAATTACCCCAGATCTGTTGTAGCTGTGCTATTTTGGACTTGGCAGGGTGTCCCTCAAAATGAACAGCCTGGTGGTTTCCAGTCTCATCAAGGGCACACTTTATAGAAGCACTCTTCTGGCTGAACGTACGAAGCAGCTGTGAACACAGCATGACATGATTCATGTGCTTAAAGGAAGTTCATCAAGACCAGCTACAAAAACGGGGGTCCATAGGGGAAAGTTTATGAGAGGGCTTCTGGCGAGCTATATGAGAAACTTGAATTAAGTTGTGCAGAAGTAAGTCGCCTTGCTCCACAAGCCGAATTTCTGGGTTGGGGGTTCAGACAAAAACAAAACGCACACTGGCATAGGGGCCCGAACGCGTGGAAGAGAGAGAAACACACCTTGAGGTAATATAGTTATACAGCACACAAAGTCCGAGTCCCGAACTGTTACGGTGACTGAAACTTCAAATACCTTATGAGCAACTCAGCAAAACCGTCCAGCACTTGAGTGGCATCACTCTTAAAAGTTCAATTGCCAAACAGACAAGAAAGGCCTAGCACAGCAGTCTCTGCATGCAAGCAGATAACAATCTTGGCTGCCATGCAGCCGATAGCTTGGACATGAACCATCATGGCAGGAAAGCGGTAAGTCTCGTCGTACTGATACAAGGAATTTTTGGCTTCAGGAAGATATAGAAACGATGCGCTTCCTCAGCATGCCTTGTAGCGTGAGGCATGCTACGAGCCTCGGAGATTACAAGTTCGGTGCAGAGGCAAAAGAGGATGCTGTCCCACCTCTGAAGATGCATAACTGTACAAACATCTTGAACCACCCTCCACTTTACAAACCTGCGAGCCCCAGAAGAATGCATACATCATCTCAAATTTGCAAGGATCGCGGGGCCTTTGTGTCTGAGCTTCCTCTGGATTGCCTGCAGTCACGCTTCTGTCCGAACTCACTGCTGCATTGGCTCGTGTCGTGCTGTCCGATTTAACCTTTGCCTACGTGCTTCACCCACACCGCAACCCACTCGCATGAGTCATGATTACATTGATGGTTACACTTGCTTTACACGCGGACGGAGAGCAAAATACCGGTCAAGTGACATTGAAGAAAACCACCAGAGGAGCCCTGGTGGCACCACTCAAAACACCAAAACCCTGAAGCAAACCCTAAGCCTCCAAGGAAGCCACCCTGAATTAGGGAATGTTCCCTGCAATCATATTAGTTGCTACTACTACTACTACTACCACCACTACTACTACTACTACTACTACAACTACCACTACTACTACTACTACTACTACTACTAAAATGCTTGTGACCATTGTTATTACAGAGACAATTACTATTGTTGTTGATCAAGTCATGAAAACATGGGTTCCCAAGAATAGCGGTGCAATTCGAGGCGCTTTCAGGAGGTATACACGGGGTATATGGCAATATGCAGGGTTTATGATTTGAATACAGAAAGGGCTCGGGGGGCTTCCCGATGTTAAGAACTATGGGTTTTTTGGTGTATATCAGATGTTGTTCGGACGCTCGCGCATGTCTATTCGGTCCCAGTGGCAATGAGCTGTAGTCTTAACTCCTAGTATACCCCTGAATATAACCCCTAGAACACTCCCCTAAGCGCTTATATAAGGAGTTTAGACCATGGCCCGTATGGTTTTTGCACTAAACCCCAAGCCCCAAATAGGTGTCGTACAGGCTTTGGTGAAGTATATGACCCCGGAGAGATCCATGTCCCCTAAGTACGGAATAGACCCGTTTAGGGTTGTTTAGGGGTTAGGGTACTGCCCCACCCAGTAGCAGTCTGTAGTAGATTTGACATGAAGAGCTACATACACTGTACTGATTTCATACTTCTTGTCCAACTATGAGTTGGTCCCTAGAATCTCTCTAAGAGGCCTCAGGGCCCATATTAGGGGCCCAGACTTCTAACCTTACCCACACCCCCCTCCCCATTTGCCCGCAGCATCTTCATGTTACGTGCGCATCGAAGGTCATAGCATGAGTATAAATACTTCCACAACTGCAAGATTGCTGTTATGTACAGCGAAACAAGATACTAGCGAATGCATGCCGGCACCCATAATGAAGTTTACTTCGAGCACATCCACAACAAGTGAATCCATGCGGCACCTATAATAACGTTCACTTCGACCACATCCACAACCACCAAAACACTGCAATACGCAGCACATTCTGATGGGCGGGCATTTGGCGCGGGCAAATAGAGGGGAGGGGGGGCGTAACCTTAGAGTTAAGGCCCTACACCCTAAACCCTAACCAAATTAGGGGCCCATATTTCAAATCTTACAATTAAGGCCCTGCACCCTAAACCCTCGACCATAGGGCACTGGTGTCCTCAAGCATGGGAGCCCGCGCTTTTGTCCCAGATGTAGTGTGGCCGTATGTTTAAGGAAGTAAGGACACCCAAGGCATGGTTCAGGGCCGTTCAGGGTTGAAGGCTTTAGGGTTGAGGGCCTTAGGGTTTTGCGCGAAGTTGCAGTTCTTACAACATGTAATATGACCATGTACAACAGAGTGGGTTGCCCACATGATGGCAACCTTAGTGCAGCGGAGACAGGGGTTTTGCCGACCAGTCCCCATCTGCGACCCCCCTTTGTAATCCTTAGTTAACCGTACTTAGCCCTAGAAAGGCCTCATTCAGGGGAACCCTTAGGGAAACCGATTATAAAACGCCTGAACCTTCAAACCCTAAAGCCCTAAACCTCTAAATCCCAAACCCCCAAAACCCCGAAACCCTAAAGCCCTAAACCTCTAAATCCCAAACCCCCCAAAACCCCCAAAAAGGGAACCAAACCCTGCACCGACTTCACAGCCTTCCGGGCTCGAGCTCCTGTCCCTGGCTACTCACCATGACCTGGACTTGGAGGTTATGGCTTCAGGGTTTAGGGTTTAGGGGTTTAGGGGTTTAAGGGTTTAGGGTTTAGGGTTTAGGGTTTAAGGGTTTAGGGTCTAGGGTTCAAAGGTTTGGGGCTCAGGGGTTTAGGGCTAACTGCGGGTTTACGGGTTTGACGGATAAGGGTTTAGGGTTTGCATCTATGTAGGTGGCTAAGATTTGAGGTTACTATTCACAATAATGGAAAATCTTGATCATACTGAGAATCCTCCATGACCGAAATATCCCTAGGGCTCGCAGCTACCTAAATACTGGGCTGCTGGGCTATGCAACTGTAGTGTATATAGACTGGAGCCCTAGGGTATACTATCATATTCCCGAATATTCCCGGTACTCGTACCTGTACTAGTACTAGTGCTACATTGCTGCTGCTGCTGCTGCTGCTGCTGCTGCTGCTGCTGCACCACTGCCCCTTCTTCTGACGCGGTTTAAGCGTTTAGGGTTTAGGCTTAAGTTCAATGGGGCCAATTAAGGGGACGAACAAACTGAGGGGCGGGGTTCTGCTGGAGTAGGGTTAAACCGGAAAGAAACTAAGAACAAAAAAGAGAAATCGGATTAGAATTGGGGACGACCTTCATTGCAAAAATGTTGTGTTTATAAGCACTTCACGAAGACATGTCAATGACAGTGCGCAAAGGAAATCACATTACATCTTGCAAAAATCTTATTATCTTTTCATGGTACGGCGGTGTCAGTTGTTTGTTTGAGCTGACAGGTTTCTAAAGAGGGTTCAGGGGAAGTCAAATCGGAGTCGGGGATTTTCCTATTGCAGCCAACCAATCCGTCACTATCCATGCGGCTCAATACAAACCATCCTCTGATAGCAACCACATATTGTTTAGGGGCGGCGATCATTTGGAACTAGTTGGGGGCGTGCTCCATTTTGGGTTAAGAAAAAGGGCTTTTACGTCTACTAAAAGCGTTGTAGTGTGTCGCTGCTGCTTTGTGTTCAAAACGCAGCGAAGTACACGTGATACTTCTGTTAGTTAGGAGTCATCATTACCCAGAGAGCAGAACGAGCGTGCTAGTAGTAATAAGACACAGTTGGCGACGTGATGCCAAGGATGAATGAAGAGGTGCTGCCCAGACCCTTCCAACCCGAACAGATGGCGGCGGGAAACTCGGAAGCTGAATGAACGTAATGGGGAGAAGAGAGCTTACCTAGACCCTCCAATGTAGTACCTTTGGTAGTCCTAGTAAGAGTCCTAACCAAAAAAGCATACCAAACCCCAAAAGGAACTACATCGGAAGGTCTAGGTACAGGTTATCAACAGGATGGCGAAAGACTGTACGCAGCAACACGGGTCCTTGACTTTCCAAGCGGCGGTGTATCAAAGGGCGACCCCCGTAATCTGCCGTCAATCCTGGAATTCCTCGGCCCTCGTTATTTTCAAGCCCTGAACCCTGTAATCAGTACTTTATTCAAAGCCTAAAAAACTGCAAATTACAATACCAGCACATCCCCGCAGCACATCCCCGTAAACCCTTTCATGGGTACGCCGCCTTACCTTGCATGGATACCCGTTATCTTTCTCCCTGAAAGGTAAAACCATGATGGCGCTATAGTTTGAGCTCTTTTATGTTGTCTACCTAGCATATATATATATATATACATGTATATATTTACCCTGTATAGACATCCTGAACGGCCCCCAGAATCGTGCCCACAAGGGTAAGGGCCCGTAAGCCGTAAGAGCCCCTGCCCATGCAAGTGCTCTCTAGCCCAAAGGGTCCATGTAGCTATATGGGGTATACTTGGGCCTTAAAGTAGGTATATGGGAAACTCTTTGGGCCCTAAGTATGTACCATATACCTACATGGACCCTTTGGGTAGGTGCCAGGCAGAATCGTCTCGCGGGCGAACAGGCCACTGACTTCGTGGCTCTCAAGAGCTATAAGCGATCCAGAACAGCTGCAGTTTACCCAGAGCACGTAGGCAATGTACCAGGACAAAAGGGGTTGCTTGTACCGCATATTTTGGCATCTTTGACTTTCCAAGGGTGTATAAGAGCACTTTAACGTGGTTTAGGGGTTAGGGTTCAGGGTTTAGCTTTAGGTGAAATAAATGATTTAGGGAACTCTTCAGGGTTTCCTCACCTGCATTTCCATTTGCCTGCCCTTCATGGGCTCTAGCTAGTACTCCCCTGAGGGTCCAAGTACCCAATAATCATATACTTACCCAAAACCTGTACTATAGTTATTATTACCCATAACCCAAGTACCTAATTATCGGGTACTTGGACCCTAAACCCTATATATTCCTATACATCCCTACATACCCCTATAAATCTCCCTTTAAGGGGCCTAATCATTGGGTACTTGGACCGTTTGGGATCATGGGTTTCAAATACTCAGCTGAAGCTACATGGTAGTTTCCCAAAATAGGGGGGAACCCAATATAGACCCCAATATACACCTAAAAATCCTAAATCCTAGACTTATAGGGTCCCCCAAAGCAGTACCCCTAATTTTGAGAAACCCACCCCCCCATGAAGCCACCGCTAGGGGGCAGACGGCAGCTCTAGCAGCGGGATTAGGGGCTGGCTGTGGGGTTTTGCAAAATTGTGTTGGGGTGTGGGGGTCAGGGGGGGTAGGGTTTTGGTTTTGGGTTTAGGGTATCGGGAGACCACGATGTTGGCAACTGCTGCCACTGAGATCGCGAAGGGGAGGGTCTTGTGTCGGACGGAGGCCCTGATCGAATCCCTGAGGGTCTTCAGAAAGCAAATCAAGATGTGGATGTCTTCGAATTGGGGGTCCTTTCCGGAGTCCCCCCCAAATAGGGACTACAAAAGGTTGGGGTATATCAAGGAGAACCCTAATTTATAGAAAGTACCAAATGTCGGGACCCTCGAGGAATAGTGCATTCGTATGCGAAGATTGCTGGGGGCAAAGCTCGTCTGATATCAACATGAACTGGATTAGGGTTTACTGTAGGGTTTAGGGTCTGCAGAAACCCGAAGAAACTACCTTTTGGACAACGATCTTTGATTGCTTCAGCCAATTAACCCTGGTTCAATCTTGCTGAAGATTTGCACGTATGAAACACGACTCTACCGCAAGCTTTCAATCAAATATTGGTATTATGAGGACCATTTCTGCATGTGAGAGCATATGCAAATCGGGCGGGACAACCGTCTCTCGAGAAATGTCCACGTGGATCTAAATTCCCCCAATCATCGGGAAGCCAAAAACCAACTGCCATGAACCTGCGAGTCCATGTCCTTCCCACTCCGCATAGGAGGGTGTGCAGCTGGTTGCCTCATGTCCTGCATATGTGCCAGAAATTCGGAAGATTCCGTTGACAGGTGGTGTAGCTTTCGCGTTCAGGGTCCTCCGGGACTAGCCAAAGGTTGCAGCTGTTAAGCTGCGACGGGTGTGTAGCAATCAACGGAGCATCTTGGACCTTTACCAAGGAATAAGTGGCGACAGGGAAAGGAGTTTCCAGCGTGAAGCGTCCAAACTCCAAAAGCTTACCCACAGAAAGCCAAAGCAACTACACGCAAAAGGATTCGCTGCCTGGGACATGAACTCCACTTGCCTACCTCCAACATGAGCTACAGTCTCAACTCCTAGTATACCCCTTAAGAACCCTTATAACACTCCCTTATGTAATCTCCTATGTATGTAACCCCTTTAAGGAGTTTAGATTACAGCACACATGTTCAGCACATTCCTGCAAAAGGATAACGCTTCCAACATCTGTCTGCTTGGATGGGGTCGGCAAATCTCGCTCTCTCCGCTTAACCCCACACCTCTCTTTTGCCCTTGCTCTCGCTCTCTCTCTCTCTCTCTCGCTCTCTCTCTCTCTCTCTCTCTCTTTCTCTCTCTCTCTCTCTCTAACTCTCGCTACATATCACTCTCGGGCACTTGCTCCCTTGATGGTCTGCGTTGCCTCTGTCTCTTTTCAAGTCTCTATCGAGCTTCGGGCAGGGATTCGACACGCCTCGCCCAGAGTTTACAATTAATGCCTGCAAGTCTATACATGATACCTACTTGGGCTATTTGCAATCCTGATGATTGGTCTGCGAGCCAGATAAATGCCCAGAAAGCCCACTATCCCCCGATTAGGGAACATGCACGCACTTGTACTAGGATCCCTCATAGGATTTAGAAATTCCTTAATCGAGGGATATTCAGCTTTCCGGGCGCAGCAAGATTTTCAGCGCGGGGTTCGGGCGCCAGGCAGCATGTGTTTCTGAGCCTGGTAGTTGTTCCTACACTATGCTCAGGCAAGTGAAAAGTGAAAATGCAGCTGCACCCAGGCCAGGGGTCAAACTGACTTCTTTGACTTCTTTGATAAAAGAGCGCGGTCAAAGACCGCATATGCTGCATGAAGCCTGGGCACACCAGCAGAAGATGTATCTGGATCCCAGTCTGTAACAAAAGGCGGTATATGACCTCTGCCTCTGCTCAATAACCAGAACGCATTTCGGTACCCTCTGCAATTTCATTATCGTGGAGACTCTTGGGATTCTGGCTATTTGTTTGAATTAGCTTGAGGCCTTCAAAGGATACGACAGGCAACTGGGATCCCCAAAGCAGGAGCCCTACAAGGTCACCTAGTGCAAGGCTCTTTCTGGGCGGCATGTAGCAGGACGGGCATCAAAACCGATGACACAGTATTACCAGCAAAGAATGACCACGACCTCTCCGTAGAAGCAACCCCGTCTCACCTGGTTCAGGCCCCCAAACAAACACACATTGGACGACTAGACTGTTGTTGAGGCGGGTGTCCGTGTGCGTGTGGTGGTACTTGCTCAGGGAATGGAGTGGGTGGCCTGGTTGGCTTCAACTTATTTTTGGTTAGCTGGGAATGAAGGAATGGAAAAAGAAACGGGAATGGAAACTACTAGAACGGGTTATGTAGAGACTACACTCCTTTCTAGCTAACGCAAGTGTATAGTCCCCCTTAAGTAGATAGAATATGGCTTTGGGTACATTCTAACAAGATCCCCACATACCCCATGTTCTATCTACTTACGGGCGATTGTAAGGTTTGCTTCAAATATGCCGGGGCACCAGGCCCATTCTTCAAGCATGGTGGAGGCGCTGGGGCTGAGGGCTTCAAGGCGAAACTGCTACAAGGAATACTGGGGCCCATCATATGAGCTATAGTCTAAACTCCAAGTATCCCCCCTTCATAGGCCCTATAATAATCCCCTATACTATCCCCTGTGTAACCGCGATTAAGGAGTTTGGACTTTAGCTCATATGCAATCTGGTTCTCCCGGGGTATGCATCTGCAATCTGCCGCTGGCATAGGCTTTAGAAATCAGAAAGAACGCATGTCGATGGAATCCGAAACCTAACAATATGTAAGGGCCAAAACACTGGCCAATACCATTTTGAGGTCTATTGAGTTATCCTATACCTTTCGAGGAAACTAGGACCACAATATTGGTAATGTAAATATGTAGGCTTCTACGATAGCTTGATCAATTGTCGCCAGGCTCTCTACTATGGCCGGCATCTGGCTCAAATATGAACCTTCAAGACGTGCAACAACATGGCACGAGGGTTTTAAAAGGGACCCACTGAATTGCGTACATGGAACAACCTCACGGGGCCATGCTAGGGTTCCTTTGTCAACCAAGTTGTGCCCGACTGCTACAGGCGGCCCTCTTAAACAACAGGAACACGTGTCCAGCTTGAGGTGTCGCAGCTATGTTGGGCAGCGAAAACATCAGCTACCGCAACCTTTGGTGGACAAATTTGGCTGCTGCAGATCGGTACCTGCTACGCGGCTGTAGTGTGGCTCCTGGGCTAGATTGATGAACCCCATTCTTTGAGACATAACATACATCTGAAGCATTTTGATGTATTTTCGGGACTTGGTCCCCACAGTAAAAGTATTTCTTGAAGACCCCATGGTGATTAGGCAATATTGAAAGTTCCCAGATACCCAGAGGAATCGCCTTTCACCACCAAAAAATGTGTATGTATGCTATTATTCTGGAGGTCTAGCCGGACATCCGGGAACTGTCATGGTGTTGGGATTTTTCAGAGTCTATGGAGTTTGAGCACCTTAATAAAGCCATGTACCTGAAATCCTACTAGGGATACAGGATATGCTCCTTCATGAAGGTATATTGGGCAATCTGCACAGCTTAAGCTCACTCAGACTAAGTAGAGCCCCTAAACCACTAAACCCCTAAACCCCTAAACCCTGAACCCCTAAACAGCTAAACCCTAAACCCTCTTCTGGGGAACCGGGGCCCAATGTGCTTCCTGTAGGCATCTTCGCAGTCTCTAAACAAGTCTTACAGGGGGTATATATAGGGCGATATACGGTTATATACAGGTTATTTAGGGGTATATATAAGGATTACAGGCGGTATATAGGGTTACATAGGGGTAATGGAAAAGAAAATGGAAGCTACTATTTTGGGTGTTGGGGTTTAGGCTTTTCTGAAGCAGTTTACTTGGTAGTTTTCCAAAATTTGGGGTACCATTTTAGGACTCCCTCTAATAAGGATTATAATTTTTTGGTGTCCATATTGGGGTCCCCCTATTTTGGGAAACTACCATTTGATTACCTAGCATATGCCTGCCTGACCAACAGCCAAACCTGTCTAGCAAGTCCGAGCGAATTCTAGCTGCTGCCTTTGGAGCCCTCGCCTTCCTAAATGGGAACCTATAGGATTTAGGGTCTTGGGTTTAGAGGGCCAGGCGCGCAAACGCCAAACTGTACACATTTGTAGCAACACATGGGTAGTTCCCAAAATTAGGGTCCCACTTTCGTATCCCTAAATATTAGATGCCGTAATATAGACCAAAAAGGAGCCCATTTTTTCTGAACTTGAAACGCTAAACCCTAAACCCTTATTTGGCAATGGAAGGCCAAGGCTGAGTCATTCATGAGATATCTCGCGTAACCAGCTTGTCTGGTTTTGAGAGTGAGAGCCTGATGTCAGGCGCTGCTCGACTTGAAAAAGCGCTGGAGTGGCCCGGCTAGTCCTTGAAGGCTATTGCGGGGTTGATCTGAGCCATCGTCTAAACTTCTAGTATCCCCCTTAATAACTTAATAAGCCCTGAAATGCTCCCCAATATAATCCCCTGTATAACCCTTCTCTAAGGAGCTTAGACTATAGCTATGGCGGGGTTGATATAAGAAGTACATAGAGAACAAACTCGTCACAATGGTCATCCTGGGAATAGGATTTTGATTGTCGGGTTTAGGGTTTAGGGTTGACCAACTACAGTATGTTTCTGAAGGTTTGGGATTTTGGGTTTATAGGGGTTATATTGAGGATATATATATATATAGGGATAATGGAAAAGTAGGGATTTAGGGTTTAGGGTTTCCCAGGGGCATACAACACCGAGATCTGTCCTGTGGGGCTACAACCTTCCTATAGGAGGGTTTACGTAGGCTTTAGGTTTTAGGATTTGGAGTGATGTCAAGCGATCTACATAACCACAGTAGTAGCACACATGAACGCAGGTGTGCGGCGCTGTGTGGATGAAAGAGCCCTCCAGAGCAGGATAACTCATAATGACTTGTCCGCGGGCCCCTGCTGGAACCAAAGTTAGGGTTTACGGTTTTGGGGTTAGGGTAGGTTTTAGGTTGCCTTAAAACCCTAAACCCTAAACCTGAACCCTCTAAGTTGGGGCTAGGGTTGGCGTATCAGTCTCATGGGCTAGTACAACAACTGCAGGACTAGTACAATCACCCTTCATCAGGGGCTCCTATCTAGCTCCTTTCTGGGTAGTATACCTAGACCCCCAAAGCCTACCCCCTTTTCAGGATACCTCCTTGATGTCTACAGCATTAGGTACCCAACAGAAGGGGATAGGGTATAGGGATCTAGGTGGTACGTACAATCCCTTCACAAACACTGTAAGAAAGCAGAAGAAGAGTAACATAAGAGTCCTTGGGTTGACTGTATGATGACTCGGACAGGTTGTTTCATGTAAGTTCGGGGAAAGACGGGAGGAGAGAATATTCCACCGTGCTTTAGCAATACGTCTCCCGAACAGGCCCCTATCTAGGTACTTTAAAGATTCACAAATACGTTCCAACCAGGTAAAACCCTACTTATTGCGCTTCATGAGCCCTAGACACTAAGGCGTAACCACTTAACCCTAAACCCTAAACCTGGAGAGCCTCGCGCCCTACCGCTGCAATTACTTGGGCCCAAGAAAGCAAGGGAAACAAATCTCAGCCTATGGGATGCCAGGGTTTAGGGTTTAGGGGTTTAGGGTTTACCTAGACAAACCCTCTCCTTCTTAGGGCTTAGGGTTTAGGGTCTAGGGTCCTGGGTATAGGGGTTAAAACAGGTGTACTAGAGTAATTTACGGGAATATAGGGATTAGATTGGGATAATGGAAAAGAAAATGGAAACTACAATTTAGATTCTCAATGGCAAATTTTTGACCGCCTTATAATGGAAGTTGCTTGGGACCCTACATTGCAAACCTCCGCTTTGGACCCCCATGATCCTTCAAGAGCCCCCCGCCCTAAACCTTAAACCCCTAAACCCTTGACCCTTGAGACCTCTACCCTAAACCCTAAACCCTAAACCCCAAAAGAAACGTCCATAGATCTCAGCATGCACAGGAACTCTCCTGTTGCACCCTTGCTAGCAAACAGGTACCAATATCATGTCCAGGTCTATTTGGATGGGTTTGGGTTTAGGGGTGTACGGGTTTAGGGTCTAGGTACTTCATACTGTAAGCATACAACATAAAGTTGGCAATTCTTGAGTTTCTACAGTAGTCTTCTCACAAGAGACGAGCAGTTCATAATGGCAACTACCAGGGAGTGTTCCTTCGATCCCTAAGCCATAGCCCTTCAGTAGGGTATTTGAGAGCCAAAGGTCAAGATCACAAGCCTGAAGGGTAAGAACTCAAAGTATAGTCCGCCTTAAGCAGATAGAATCTGGGATACATGGGGATCTTATTGTAATAGAACCAACGCCATATGATCTCTGCTTAAGGGGGACTATAGTTGAAAAGAACAAGAAATTGCAGGCCATGCTTAACCAAAACTGCAAACTGCGTAGCTACAACGTGGTTATAACTGAAGTGATTTCCGCCTTTCGGCAGGTGGTTCCGGCAAGCACCACAAGATTGCCAAAAAAAGAAGCGCAACGTGATCAGGGTTCGAGACCCCACCCCAATTCCTTTAGAGCTGAAAGGTTCAGAGCTTTTTGGCCAGGCTGTTTATGGCTTTGGGTGGGCCTAGGGCTTGGGGCTTACAACCCCCAATATGCTTTCATTCTTGGTGCATTGGCATACAAAGTGGTCCTAAACCCTGAACCCTAAACCCAAACCCAAAACCCTAAACGGTAGAAGATGTCCTCCACCCAGTACGTATCGTCTTGAGGGCCCACTTAGCGTACACCAAGGAACAGTCAGATAGCAAGTATATTCTGGTTAGATATACTCGCGCTTCGTCATGTTAACCCTGTTACAAGCTGTTTCTGGGTGCGCGCAATACCCAGAACAATAAACCCTGAACTCCTTTCTTTCTGTGTACAGAGTCCAGAGGTTGCTCCAGTTAGGGTTCGGGGCTGAATCGGGCTTAAAGGCTTCTCGTGCCTTCTGGCAAGCAAAAATATTTGAACTCGAGCAGTTACCAACATACTTTGAGATCTTGTCACGGTAGCAAACCATATCTTTTTGGTCAACATGACCTTTTGATCAAATGGAAGCACCATCGCTGATAAAACTGCCCAAATTAATTCCTAAACCCTAAGCCCTAGGCGCAAACCCGTATCATGTCATACGTACGGCTCATCTGCTTCTCACCACAGTATGACTTAACATATTGCTCCCTTCCTAACCCTCCTACTAGCAGCAGCACCACCGTCACTACACCACTATGACGACAACTACTACTCATCAAACTCATCATACTTCTTTTGCCTCTGCTACCTCTATTACCAACTACTACGAACTACCTCCACCAGCCCGTTCAGTACCAAAAGCGTGCTAGCACCGTTTTGGTGATTGAACCACGTGAGCTCATGCTCCTCTTAAAAAACTCCATAACCAAAAGAAAGATGCATTCTTGCTCCGTATTGGTATCCCCAAATAAAATGTTACTCCGATGGGAAGGGGCCTCAGCTGTCTCTACAGCCTGCTGTTGCACTTGGCCAAGACAAGGCAGCTGCCGCCTCTTTGCCAAATGGGCGGCATGCGTACTGTAGTAACCTGAAGAATTTGGCTACTACTTTTCTAAGGTCATAATATGGCCCATGATTTGGCCCCTACCGGGGTCCTAAAAATGGGCCCTCAATTGGGCTTTTAAGGTGTTATCAGGTACAAAAAAAAGTGTGTAAGGGTCTCAGAGGAAAGAGCCAATTCATCCCCAAACCCTAAACCTAAACCCAAAACCCAAAACCCTAGGGGACACATGGCTCCAACGTTTGAGTTAGAGGGTTGACATGCCACCGTAGCGGTTTCTGGGGCTGAGGGCTTAGGGTTTCAGGGTGTATTCTAACCTGCAAGGTATCTGTCTGGTATGTATGAGGTGCTGTGGAATCTCATGAATAAGGGTCCATGTTCTGGGGCCCGAATTAAGGATTCAGGGTTGGGATGTATGGGAGTGAATAGGTCTTTGGTTTTATCGTTCAGGTTTAGCTAGCTGAACAATTGGAGTCTTTTGCTGTGTACTGTCTACTCGACTGAAATGACTGACGGCTGTCCCATGTAACTGTAGAAGCGTAGTAGGCTCCTGGGCTGTAGTGAACAAGGATTCTTACAAGGTCCAATGAACACCATCTCATCCAAGTCTACGAATATTACCAGGCCTTAAGTTCTACAAAGGATACTGACTTCTGGACATTCTTAGCCCCCTTTAGTAGATAGAATATGGGGTATATGGGGATCTTATTGTAATATACCCAAGGCCATATTCTATCTACTTAAGGGGGACTATAGATCCCTGGGGATGTAAGAAACCTTAAACTACCCTCAAAGTCGGTTCGTCTTCAGGCTGCTACAGTAAAATCCGTGCACCGTCTTATATGCAAGCTGGCGCAGCAGAGCGAAAATTTGCCAATCCTGGACATTAAATATTCTGAGTTGCTTCTTGAATAGGTAAGCTTACTTATCCCAACGCCTAAGATCAGAACCCTATCATAGCCATATGATAGCTATAGGATGCTTATTCTACGGGCTGGCGTAGGTAATGGTCCCTTATCACTCTTAATGCGTCCGCTATACTACCCCTCACCTGACTCGCCCTCACACGGAAATTTTATTTGAATGCTTATCAAGGCCCCATTTTAGGGGAAGGGCTGAAGGGTTTCGGCCTTCATTTGCGGGGCCATAGACTTTGCAAAGAACTAGCCCCATCTTTCTAACTGTTGAAGTGGATCTCGTGAGGTCTTGCTAAGGGAAAAGGCTAAAAGGACAGGTTCGGGTCCTCAAAAAAACAGTCCCCCTTAGGTAGATAGAATATGGGGTATATGGGGATATTAAAATCATAGCCACAAAGCCATATTCTATCTACTTAAAGGGGATTATAGCCTGCCCCAACTCCCAACCCAGCTATAGGGATTGTAGGGTATATATTGAGGATATATAGGGACAATGGAAGAGAAAATGGAAGCTACTGTAGCACAATGGGGTTACAGGATTTAGGTTTTTTGCATACAGTCACCGAGTCACCCATGCACCAAGCGAATTGTGTCCTTCAAAGACCTCCGCAATCATACCTATGAAAGCTTCAATGTCGCGCTGCCAGCTGAATTGATGTGGCGCAGAACGCCTTTGGCTCCTCCGAGCCACCAAGATGTGCGCTGCGGAAAGCCCGAAGAGGGGTGCGATAGGCCATTTGGGTTTTCGGCAAACATCTCACATGCACCAACTGGTACTGTATACATATATATATATATACGTATAGTCATGAGGGACGAGATGTTGAGTTCAGGTGAAAACTTTGCGCTTCATACCAAGCGGTTAACCTAAAGCTGGGGAGTTAGGACGCTGTGGGGCGCAGAGGTTTTTCGCCAGATTTCAGGACTAAATTCTCAGGAGGCTCAACATCCCTTAATTAAGGGAGTTACCCTTAATCATGCAGCTAGAGTATATTCCCTAATTTGGGGTATTGGGCTGTCTGTGTATCATATGGCTGAGCATGCGAGCGAGGCCAGTATTCTGTAGAACGCCCGATCCTCAACCCTCAGTCCGGAAGCCCAACCCCGAAACCATAGACCATACACCCTACCCAGAGGGCCCAATAATTCGGTACTTGGGTGGCAAAAGGAACTATAGTACAGGTTTTGGGCAAGTATATGATGATTAAGTACTTGGACCCTTAGGGCTACTGTTGATACTAAGACTGCATGACATTACTGTACTGTACTATAGATAATTCTCAAAGTTTAACGTACTTAGGGTCATACAGGATTTCTAGTATCCACCGTAGTTCCAGGACCCTAACAATACTTCTTAAACACACTCAGACTTTGCAGAAACAGAACACGAGAACAGTAGTTGAGTGTGGTGAACATAACGAAAACACAATCGCTTCCCTAGTATTCACCGCCCTCGCCACCGGGAAGTAACATCGGTTGCAGATGTATATACATATATAATAAGGCCTCTCAGGCGGAATAAGACATTTCATACTGCGGAATTTCCTAATAACAATAACATTCTGAAGAGCAAGACAAGTATGAATCTGAGCCCTAAACCCTGTAAGCGTCCAAGTACGTAATAATCATATACTTACCCAAAACGTTTACCATAATTACTAATACGCTGAAACAAGTACCTAGTTATTGGGGACTTGGACCCTCTGGGTAGGATTTAGGGTCTAGGGTCAACCCTATACCCCAAACCCGAAAGATAAGGCCAGACGTTGGATCATGAGCCTGGCCAGGCATATTGCCAAACACTAGTCTTGCTGCGGGGGGGGGGGGGGTTCGTAGGAAATACGGGAATACATATTGTATAGGGACACTATAGGGCTTGTATTAGTATTCCCTTTTTCCCTACTAACCCCAGTAGATAGTGTTATCTACGAATAGGAAGTCCAGGAGTATAGGATATTGCGTTGCTATAGCTTGATGTTCCCTAGCTATAGCCATTGCAGGCTTAAGGTCTAGGCTGTTGTCTCCTTGGACCTATGATTAAAACATTATCTTTAACAATCCTTAGGGCTCCAGTTACCTAAATAATGGGTTCTAGGTTCTAGATACCCTATAGTTACATAGCCAGGTTGGCACTATTTAGGTAACCGGGAGCCCTAGGGAATTCCTTAGGGTTATACTACAATTAAAAGTAAAACTGATTCCTAAGGAGTAGGGCTGTAGCATCACCCCGCTGAGGGCACGGGTCGTCTGTGCAACGCCGGTCACGGTCATTTGATGCCATTGAGGCAGGCCTGAACTCTAGACCCGGCTTAGGGTTTAGGATTTAGAGTTTTGGGTTTAGAGTCTGGGATTTAGAGTTTAGGATTTAGAGTTTAGGATTTAGAGTTTAGGATTTGGAGTTTAGGATTAAGAGTTTAGAGTTTAGAGTTTAGGTTATGGGTTAGGACTTAACTTTCAGGCTTTTAGAGTTTCAGATTTAGAGTTTCAGATTTCTAGTCTGGGGTTTAAGGCTTCGAAATTAGGGTTGTACTGCGACACCTACATGAAACCCATGCGGGCTTTGGGTCTTGGGGTAAGGCTTAACCCTGGGGATCCAAATAACCCACTTCAGCTCCCGAAGTAGGTAATAGTTGCAGACCCCTAGGGCTCCAGTTGCCTAAATAATTGGTTCTAGGTTCTATATACCCTATACTTGCGTAGCCCAGTAGCCCACTATTTAGGTAAGTGGGAGCCCTCGAGGACTAGGTCAAGTTTACCCAGTCCCTGAAGCTCGTGGCCCGCAGGTTTGGCCCCATTTTAGGTTTAGGGTTTAGGACCCACCTGCTCTGTCCCCTGAGCCTTTAACCAAGCATCCGCAGGAACCTCTACATAAACACCAGTTTCCATGTGTTGTTCTCCAGCTGGTTCTCCATTATGACAGTTTCGATTTTCTTTTCCATTCCATCAACCCTAAACAGTAGTTTCCGATTTCTTTTCCATCTCCCCATATCTCCCATTCCCTTTGGCCTCTCAGTACCCATGAGCTACAGGTTGCAAGCAAAGGTATCTCCACAGATGAGCCCAGTACCTACTCGCCATAAGTTCTATAGGGTTTAGGGTTCAAGGTTTAGGGGGGGTCCATAGAAACTATCTAAGGACATATATGGTTTAGGGTTCAGACTTTACTTGGAGGTCCATGAAACCTAGTGACTAGTTTAGGACTATCATTGGCCTTCTAACCCTACTACTTACTACCCCTATCTGGCCCTATAAGGGTTACTCCAATCGACAGTCAGGTTATAAGCCCAGGTATAAGTAGATACTAAGTCCCATGGACCCCCAAGATGAAGAATCAAGTGGAAAGCGACATGGCACATGAAATGGACACTGGGATTGTCGTAGAGGGCTGTAGAGATTAGGATTCGCCATGTGAGGGGTACCATTTTGGGGGTATAGACCTTGGGGTTTGGGGTTTCAGGAAGTAATGAAGAGTACAATGTGTTGGGGTCTCTATTGAAAGATGCATGCCTAAAAACTTACGGCGAGTGGCGGGGAGTTCTCGCAAGGGACGATTCTAGGGGTATATATTTGGGGATTAAATAGGGATAATCCTAAGGATCCACTCCGCCACTCCCCCTTAAGCACCACGAGGTAACGCCAACTTCCCATTTTGGCTTACTAAACCCTTCATATCGCTCCCAAGACTTAGGGTTTAGGGTCTAGCGTTCTACTGGGGTTATATTGGGATTATGGAAAATAAAAACGGTAACTGCTATTTACGGTTTAGGGCTTTCGCCGCACAATGAATCGAAGGCGCAAGAAGCCTAACAGCGCCATCGAATCCCCAAACCCTGGCCGCGTACCAGTCTTGCCCTGCCTAGGATCCCTAGTAACTTAGGACTAACAAGGTCCCCCTTTTTGAATATAGCTCATCTTGTGAAGAACTTAGGACTCCCAAAAAGGGAAAATGGACTTATAGTCCCCCTTAGGTAGATAGAATATGGGGTATATGGGGATCTTTCTAGAATATACCCAAAACCATATTCTATCTACTTAAGGGGGACTATAACCAACACCACTGCTAAGGATCCAGCCAACCATCAGTCCTCGTAACTCTCAGGGGCGGCCGCTTGCAAACGAGCCTTGCTCATGGAGTCTTCAGGGACTGTAGGGTTGAAGTTCAAGGTTTAGCTTAGGTTTCAAGGTCTAGGTTGTAAGGATAAGGGTAGTTTCGGGTAAGCAGACTTGGGATTAGGCATTAAGAGACAACATTCAGCGGCTATGAGTGTACCCATACGAATGCATCCGTAAGGAGGTGTATGCTGTATTTACGTTGGGACCCTGACGCGTCAAACAAGGAACCCCCAAACCCAACCCTAGGGTACCTACAACTAAGACGCTTTGCCTAATTTCAACAGCTGGGTATGCCGGCTCCCAGTCAGATTGTTTTATCATCAGGAGAGCTTTTCGGGTTTAGGCGTTTAGGGTTTAGGGGTCAGAGGTTTGGGGGCGATTGCATGAGGCTTGGGGTTGCTGTTAGGATCATTGCAGGGTCAGGGTGAGAAGAGCAAAAGCTGTAGATGTCAGAGCTGCAGAGCATCAGCCCTCTACACCAACATTCCCTGAAATGCGTCTCATAACAGGCCTATCACTTGGATTGGGCCTCCACCCATGGTAATTAAATTCGGGCCCCTATAAATTCCTAGTATACCACTATTAGTGGGTGGGGGCCCAACCCAAACTATCACTGCATGATCAAGGATGTGTTCGCGTATGATGGCAGCTCAACCTCACCTATATGTGGCGTGACAGGCCTGCCTCAGAGGCCCAGAGAAAGAAGCTGGATGTGGTTAACCCCAGGGATCCGTGTATAAAAATATGCCTACATTGGGCCCCAAAGTCTGTAAATAATAGCTACCTTGGGCTATTTGGATCCCTAGGGTAACCAGCACACACCGCTGAAGCGGGTCGAACATCATGTCAAAATAGTTTTTGATGACACCCATTTTTCTAATACCCGATCGTTCGATTTGCGGATTAGTCAGTGCTTGAATCCTAAAACAAGAACAACCCACCGCCGCTAATCATGAATATTGCCTCATTCCAAAATCCCTAGGGCTCCGACATATACCCTATAGAAAAAGCCCAGTAGCCTACGATTTAGGTAGTCAGCTGGGAGCTAGGGAAATGATACTAGAACTGGGAATTGTCTAGGAGAGAGTTCCTTCTTAAGATGTTGGGATTACCATCCATGCCAACATGAGCTATAATCTGCACTCCTAGTATCCCCCTGAATCAGCCCTATACTAGGAGCCCTTTATAGTCCTCTAAATAACCCCCTTTAAGGAGTTTAGACTACAGCTCACATCATCCCGAGCGCAAACCTGAAAGCCAAAGAGTCAGTACACGAAGCTGAAGTCCAAAGATCCATAGGGAAATCCGAGAGGTAAAAACACGAAGGATCGTGACATCCAAGCACTGGTTCTTGGCCCAATGGCCCTGAGCTACCTAGAGATGACCCAATGGCATTGCCGGTAGTTTGGAGGGGTTCTAGTTTCTAGATTTTCCCAGGGGCCTGGATATGTGGGGAATGGCCTGAGGTTTGGGCACAGTGGCCCAAACAGTTTGGATTAAGGTCTTGGGATGCTCTACTACAATATTCTATAAGTGGGTTGCATGTAAGTTATACGGGGATGCATTTCTCACGTTGTTCAAGCTTCTAGATCCAAAAAACCCTGAACGGCGCATTCTTGCATGCCAGGTGTCTGCCAGTTCTTCTCCCGTTCCTTCCAACTCCTCGGGGACCATCCCGGGCAATGTGGGTGGCTCTGTCGGGTATAGTAAGCGGCGGATTGGGTGTGCTGGCAACTAACCGCCCGCTGAAGTAACATGGCACCCCAACGATACCCCTTTCACAAGGACTGTAGCCTGACAATCCTGAAACCTGTGCAAGAGGACTCCAACCAGACCACCAAGATCCGAAGACCTGCCCCCACTTGCTCTCCCAAACCAACATGCAAGCCCCACAGGGAATACATAGGCCGCAGTTCTTTGTAACAGGGGGCCTGTTGGGATAGGTTGGGGGAGGGCGTATACCCTGCATAAATCCCTACATAATCCTTGCACACCTCCTCCTATAACCCCTTATTTAAAACCCATAAAACCCCTTAAAGGAAGAGTAGCTAGAACTTAAGCTCGAAACTCATGCCGGTCAAGCATCGGTGCTACCTCAGGCTTAGGGGTTATCCAGATTCTAATACCCTGCTCCTGTTTTAGGAGACCTGAATGTCTACTTAGAGACCTAGAGGGTCAGGGGGGCTGAGTACGTAGGTTAATAACCCCAGAAGGCATATAAAAACCCGTATTATTCCCATCATTAACCTACGTACTAAATCCCCATTACCCTCCAAGTAGCATATTCTAATACGGTAAGGCACCCGAAAAGAGGCGGGAAGGTATTGGGGTCTAGGTAGGGCTTTGGGGTCCGCACCAAAATTCCAAAGCTTCAACTTCAACCCGAGGGCCAATGCCCCAAAGCGTCAGCCTAAACCCCTAAGCATTACCCCAAGGGTTTGAGTACTTAATAGTCATGTACTTACCCAAACCTGTACTAAGAAGACCAAGTATTTGATCATTAGGTACTGCACTTCGACCCTTGAGGAAAACACTGAACCCTAGGCACTCATCCCTAGAAGCCCAAAACTTGTATGTTTCCCAACATGAATCCATTCAACTGAGTAGTGTTTTTTGGTGGTTGAACCTAGTAAGATAATATTCCTTATATAAAATACTATACCCCAAAAGGAGGATAGAATCTTACTCTATAATGGGTACCCTAGTATCCCCATATAAAATACTACTCAACTGTCGTTTTTGCGGCCATGTAACTGCTTGGGCGGATCCCAAAAGCTGGCGCAAGGTAGTCACCTGAACGCATCTTGAAGTCACCCAGAGAGGCCACCATCCCCCTAACTGATACTAGGATTCCCCCATATGAGCCATGGTCTAAACTCCTAGTATCCCCTTAATAAGCCCTTATAGTAGTCCCCTATATAATCCCCTATATAACCCCGTTTAAGGAGTTTAGACCATAGCTCTTATGATTCAGGTCATATTTCTGAATTCGAAGGATATCAGGCTTTCTAGGCACTTGGTGGGGAACTTCGAAAAGGAAACACAAAGAGTAGGATCTTAAACCCTAAACCCTGACTCTAACCCCCATAGTCTCCCCAGACAGACTCTCAGCATCTACATTCAACAGTGGTCTTATGGAACCCTATGCGTGTACACTTGCGAAATCCCAAGAACTGTACCTCATCTATATATGTATATATATACACATACACTATTGTTTCCCAAGATTGGGAAACAACAATAGACTCAACAATACTATAGTCCTTATGATGGCGGTCCCCAAAACGGTACCGCTGATTTTGGGAAACCTCCATATGTATTCAAGCTTATACGCATGTACACCTGGACTTGGGGAGCTCTACTAGGGAGTTTGTATTACAAGCCCTTTCACATGGCGATATGGCCAGCAATGACCTGCAAGTCCTAAACTCAGCCAGGTAAAGAAAACCCAAAGTATGACCAGGGAAGCTACTGTGGTCTCTTATCATTCGTAGTTTGGATTACCTGAGTGTGCTTCGTGATATGCCTACCTAGGCAAGCCCCCTAAGCCCTAAATCTCTACATCTCCCAGCCTCCATTTCATGTTCAACTTTTTTTTGATTTGAGGTCTCCGTCTAAAAAAAATCCGGGTACAATATGGTCTATACTGTATGAGCTCAGTACAGCATAGTACCCTGAGTCCCATGCTTGATGTTAGATAGGGTCACGCGTGATTTTCTATGACAAGCCTGTAAGCCCCCATGTAATCTAGTTTCCATTTGGTTTCCCAAGTTTCTTATCTATGTGATTATCGTGTTTCGTTATATGCCTACTTAGAACTCCCCTACACCCTGAACCCTAAACCCTGAACCTTAAACCCCAAACCCTATTCAGACCCTCCACCCTAAACCCTGAATCCCAAATCTTAAACCCTGAGCCCCCCATATTAAACCCCAATCCCAGTACCCTTAACTTTAAATCTTAACCTTCGACTTGGATCCCAAACACTAAACCCCCAACTCTAAATTCCTTGAACCCCTGGCAGAAATTACAATTTCAGCTGGTTCTTAGGGTTATAGATAACAGATCCCTAAACCCTAAACCCTGAACCCAAACCCCTAAATCCTTGAACCCTAAACCCCCAGAAGGCCTCCGGGCTTGCAGGGCTAAGGCATGGTGCATTGCCGCCCCGCCGTCCCGGGTTCACCGATGGCGAAGTGACAACCATGCCTGCCGGAAAGTCAGGGGGGGGGTTCGGGTTCAGGGGTTTCGGGTTTGGGGGTAGGCCAATCCGGAACCCTAAACCCAAAGGCCTAAACCCTGATCAGGGTCTATGGGTGGTTTAGGGTTTGGGGGTTTTAGGCACTTCAGGGGTTGATCTTGAAGTTGGGTTGCTTCAGGGCTTACGGGTTGAGGAGTTTAGGGTTAGAGGTCAATGTCGCATACTTGGAGGGTTGGAGGGACCGACCAAATATGCGGATCAAAGGATGTGAGGGCTCTAGGAGTCAGAGGTACGCTTGCTAAGCAGCGCTGCATGTTTAGGGTTTTTGGTTCCAAGCAGTAGCCCTAAACCGTAAGCCCTAAACATGCAAACACGTGAATGTTTGTGAGCCACAGGTGATGGAGACTAGCCCAAAGGGTCCATGTAGGCATATGGTATATACGTACGGCCCAAAGGGTTTCCCATATACCTACTTTAAGGCCCAAGTATCTACCATATAGCTACATGGACCCCTTGGGTAGGGCTTCAAAGTCCAAGGAGGTCAGGGTAGGTTTTGGGGGGCCCTCTAAGAAACAAATCTTTGTGGCTCTAGAAGAATGAAATCGGAATTACGGGCAAAAGAAATTTAAATACCAATAAGGGTTATAGGAAGTAGGAAGTTCCACAGAATCTGGCTCGACTTGCGCCAACTATACTTCGACGGATGCAGGGTGTTTAGCTTTGACGTTGTTGGCATTGGGTAGGGTTTGAGGGTTTAGGGTGGTTACCCTAAGGATCCAAGTACTTTCCAATCATATACTTACCCAAAACCTGTACTACAATTACTATTACGCAAATCTCCAGTACCCAATTATTGGGTACTTGAACCCTTAACCCTAACGGGATCTAATTCTTGGATCCTTGGACCTTTCGGGATTGTGTGTGACTTCACTGTTTCACGGGCATGGATTCACGCAGGGTTTAGGGTAAGCCTTGTGGGTACAGAGTCTCTGCTCATGCGTGTTTGATCCAGCAAGTTCAAAAACACACACCTCCCCAGAAGGCCTAATCTTTCCCTCATATGTTCCTCATGGCTATGTGCAGAAGTAAAAGCCGTAGACCCTGATCTGGCACATACCCGTTGGTTCCACCTCCTCCACTGCTTGGAGATTGAGCATTGACAAAGCCTGCAGCTTCAGGCTTTAAGACTTGATGTCCTTGAGGCTTTGCATTGAAGAGGGCGTGGATGCTTTCTCGAATACTTACAACCACAAACACAACCCAAATGATCCCTTTCAAGCCCTAAGCGAACGCCCACAGCAAATCTTATATTTACTCCGAAAGACAGCCGGGCCTATAGCTCCTTACTGGAGATGCGATGGATCAAACAGATGAGAAACATTCCTACTAACATCCTGCCCTCTACTGGAGACTGACGGATGCGGCGATAAGGCATGCGGTGATGGAGCTTCTAAGGGCCGGTATCTACAGCTTACGGTTGAGGGTTTAGGGTATGACACTGCCTGTGAACCAGACATAGCATTGCCACTGTCACGCCTCGACAGCTGCCTATGCTACTTTTATTAGTAGTTTCCTGCCGCCATTGCTGTATGGGGCTGAGGCCTTTGTCAGCTAGATTGCTTATCAGTCGAATGTAAAGGGATGGGAACAAACCCCCCTGAAGCCTTGAAGGCCCTTGACTGACTTTCTGCGACCAAGCAGCTGCGCATGCTCATGCGGGACCTGCGGAGCTGTTTGTGCTCAGGAACTGGCAGGTGGGGACCCTGAAATAGTAACCAGATATGTAAACAGCTGAAAACAAATGGGTACCAAGAAGCAACACGTGTTGTAAAAGCCTGCATGAACCACATAAATCCGGACGAAGACTCTCTCGTAGTCTCTCTCTCTCTCTCTCCTTCTCCTGGTTCTTCCTCTTCTTCTTTTAGCTATGCACAATCCCGGAAGTCGTGCCTTATTTGAACACGCCAGATAAGGATCGCGCGGGGTTGCCGAAGATAACTTTTGCAATCAAATTGCTCCCTGCATGCAGAACCTGCCCCCTCCCCCCCAGCTGCTAGTTCGGATTGCAACATCTATGTGAGTCGTTGACTGCAAAAACTGACCCTCCCAGGCTTCTCCAGTTGCACTCGCCGATTCTTGTCATTGCCAATGCTGCTCCCTGTGCTACGGCAAAAGCTTGTCATATATGGCTGTGAATCAAAAAATCGTTTTGTGGCGGCCCCCCCCCTCCACCCCCTGTTACATACCCCTTTGTCGCAGCCTGTTGTTACATACCTTTGTCCTTAATGCTTGGCGCAGGAATGCCCTACAAAAGAACCTTGCCGCAAAAGTGCGGGTCGAAAGCCAAGAGTTTCTGTTACAAACCTATTACAAACCCAGTGTTTTGATTCATAATTAGCCATATGGGTCCCCACTCTCTCTCTCTCTCTCTCTCTCTCTGTGTCTCTCTCTCTCTCTCGCTCTCGCTCTCTTGCTCTCAAACTCTCCCGTGCTGGGCGCCATGTCAGAAATTCTTTTGTGCTCAGTACCACTGTCAGATGGCTCTCAATCCGACCCAAACCTCTCAACCGTAATTCCAAGGGCACATGGAAGGCTGTCAAGAGTATCGTCTCTTTGTGGGGCACCCTGAATATTAGGGGCCGTCTTTAACAGGGAACCCCCTAAATATTAGAGGTCATCTGGCATCGGGAAGCCAACAATAAATAGATTTTTTACAACCTACCATGTATCCCTGTATAATCCCTACCTAAGCCCTACATCATCGCCAAATATCCCGGTACAATCCACATATTATCTCAATATATCCCTGCAGAACCTAAACCCTGACCCCCAAGCCTTATGACCCTAAACCCTGAACCCTACACCCCAAACCCTAAACCCTGAACCCTGAACCCTAAACCATTTAGGACCGAAAGCTGCCTGCAGGGCGATGGAACATCGGCTGTCCAGCTCGGCGGCGAGCGGCCTAAAACTACTGGGAGGTCCATGGGATTTAGAGGGTTTTAGGAACTACCTATAACAGGGCTCGTTGCTCTGCCTGAAACGGGAGTTATGACTAGTTACGAAGTCCCACGGACCTCCCAGTCCATGTGGCAATATACAACCCTAGAAAGCCGAGTCTACAAATGCTATCTACTCTCGGCCCTAAAGCGTATGCATACAACACCTAGGCCCTGGGCACTAGGGCAAGTGACAAAACTAGCTGAAAATTAGTCGGTCTAAGAGCCGTAATTTGGCGTGGGAGCGCCCTCAAAACGCACAGTGGGTTCCACACCTGAGTCCAAACAGCCCAAAATAATTAGGTAGTATTCACAGACTTTCAGCCCAAAGTAGGCAATATTTGTAACAGTGGATCCCTTAAGCCCTAAACTCAAGCCCTACCTGGACACCAAAAGTACGTAAAATAATGGCGTTTATGGCTATAATTATGGGTTCAGGGCTATTATTTTACACATTTTTGGTGTTTAGGTAAACCGCTTTCATCCTGAAGAGGAATGGTAGAAGTCGAGGCTAGGCTCCGAAATTCCAGAATTCTAGGATCATTGAGCTATAGTCTAAACTCCTACTATCCCCCTTAATCATCCCTAGCCTTCGGTTTCAGGTTCAGGGTTTAAGGTCTAAACTCCTAGCATCCC
>CAJNIZ010044675.1:6300-43552 GCA_905231905.1 Symbiodinium pilosum | reverse complement strand
GGTGGCGGTGGTGGCGGCGGCGGTGCTGCTCTTCGTTTCCATGATGTGGGGCCACCGGCTTTACGGCGCGTCTACAGTGGAGCACAAATGCTGTGCAGCGTGGAGAGCTGCTTGGATGTACCCAAGCAAACTGTTCGTGTTTCAAGAGCATGCCGTCACAGGAGCATCCATGCCCAGAACATAATTCCGTACGTGTTCCAAGAGCATACGGTCACCAGAGCATCCATGCCCAAACCATAATTCCATTCATCTTTTAATGACTGCGATAACCAGAGCATCCATGTCCAAACCATGATTCCGTTGATCTTTTATTGACTGCGATAGCCAGCGCATCCATCCCCAAACCATAATTCCGTTCGTGCATACGGTCACCAGCGCAACCATGCCCAAACCATAATTCGTCTTTTACTGCCTGCGCTAACCAGAGCATCCATGCCCAAACCATAATTCCGTACGTGTTCCAGGAGCATACGGTCACCAGAGCATCCATGCCCAACCTATGATTCCGTTCATCTTTTACTGCCTGCCATAACCACAGCATCCATGAGCATATGGTCACCAGAGCATCCATGCCCAAGCCATAATTCCATTCATCTTTTAATGACTGCGATAACCAGAGCATCCATGCCCAAATCATACTTCCGTTCGTGTTCTGAGAACATACGGTCACCAGAGCATCCATGCCCAAACCATGATTCCGGTTTTTTTTTACTGCCTGGCCTAACCAGAGCATCCATGCCCAACCCATAATTCCGTTCATGTTCCGAGAGCATATGGTCACCAGAGCATCCATGCCCAAACCGTGAAGCCGTTCACCTTTTAATGACTGCGATAACCAGAGCATCCATGCCCAAAGCATAATTCCGTTCGTGTTCTGAGAACATACGGTCACCAGAGCATCCATGCCCAAACCATGATTCCGGTTATCTTTTTTACTGCCTGACCTAACCAAAGCATCCATGCCCAACCCATAATTCCGTTCGTGTTCCGAGAGCATATGGTCACCAGAGCATCCATGCCCAAACCATGAGGCCGTTCATCTTTTAACGCGTGCGACCTCTCCTGGCTTGAAACACCTGCCAGCCGAAAGACAAGCAAAAAGTACGAAAAGAAAAATCCCAAACTTGCGTAACACGCACGCATGCGTCCGAAATCGGCGCATTTTCCGAAGAACCCTTACCCAACACCTCTTCTGGCAACAGAGCTCCTACGCTTGTACTGCTGCTGTCCCATCAACTGCTCGTAGGCTCGCAGGTGTGGCACTTTTGCATATTTGCCCAACGATGACAGCAACCAACCACACTACTCGGCAATCACAACAGCATGACAAAAAACTGCTTTTGCTACTACTACTACTACTACTACTACTACTACTATTACTACTACTACTTCTCCTTCTTCGACGACGATTACGGGATTGTTTCGTTTCTGATGGTAGTGGCGCGTGCCTTTTTGATTTTTTTCGGGGAAGGGCGGGGCTTTTTGAATTAGACCTTGGCATTATGTTTGGTCTGAGCTGTTTGTGCGTTTTACAGGGTGTTTCTGGTGATTTTGACATATCTGCGAGCAACTGCCGGTTTTTCAGGTAGGCTTCTTCCTTTTTCTTCTCAACTTAGTGCTCACCAAGTAGTCCAAGGTATGCCCCAAGAGTCCAAGGGTGTGAGGAGTTCTGATTTATTTTTCGTCTTCCCCAGAAACGTCCCATTTGTCCAAGGATGTGAAGAGTTTTGATTTAGCTTTGTCACTGTTTCATTAGTCCAAGGTACGTCCAATTAGTCCAATGTTGTGAGGAATTGCGATTCGATTTTACCATCGCCCCATTAGTCCAGGGTACGCCCCGTTAGTCCAAAAGTGCAACGAGTTCTGATTTGATGTTATCATCGCCCCATGAGTCCAGGGTACGGACAATTAGTCCAAAGTTGTGACGAGTTTTGATTTGAATTTTGGATTGCCCCATATCAAATGTATCATCACCATCTCACAACTGGGTAGGGCAAGGGTGAGAGAAGGTCTCAACCTTGTTTGCGCCTCATTTTCAGGGACATCGAGAAAAAGCTTAGGCTAGGGGGCTACCTAGGCCAGTCACAACCCTACCTGGCCAGCTTGTGTGAATCATGCTTGCGAATGCCACGATCAACGGCAACGCACCGTAGCACGTGCCATGTTTTGACGCCTCCATGCTAAGATCCGAAAATCACAAAATCCTCCCCACCCCAACTGCTTCGCTCGTGTTTGCAGAAATGCCATGTTTGCGACATTTTTAGCATGTCCAAGACCACGAAAATATACCGTCATCAACGAAGCGTCCGCGCAGTACTGCTACAACTACGGCATTTGCTGTTATTGTTCCTGTTACCGTTACTGTTCCTGTTACCGTTGCTGTTATTGTGACTGTTACTGTTTCTGTGACTATTACTGTTACTGTTTCTACGGCTTTTACTACTATTGTTACTACTACTGTTACTACTGTTACTCGTGTTACTACTGTTGCTACTACCACTGCTACTACTACTACTACCACCACCGCTCCCCCCTCCTACTACTGCTGCCACCAGTGCTGCTGCTACTGCTGCTGTTTTTTTGTTTTGGTCCAAGCACGAGCACAAATACTAACGACATTTTTCTTTCGTTACCACTGGTATTGTCGGATTTGTTGGAATTTCTGGTGCCTTTTTGTTTGAAAGCATTTCTGCTCTTCGTAGGACGGAGCACTGACTTTCTCATATGAGTGTAGCGTAGGATGGAAGATGATGGACGTAGAGGTTTGTGTTGTATGCCTGCCGACAGCCCGCAGGAGATGAGTGCTTCATCATCACTGCCTCCAGAAGTCATTTCACCAGGGATCCTTCAGAATACTTCGAGAATGTTCTCATGGAGAACCATCCTTATGGCTACCACCCTCGTGGAAGAACCCGCCACTTTAGCAGGCCGCTGCGTCCTGGAGAGAAGAAGTGGACTTTGGAGGACGTTATCTACATGGGACAGCACAACGTTTCAGCGCTGATTGATGATTTTCGTGCTCAACACGGCATTGTTCTTTCTTTCTACAAGAGATGGTTCTCAGAAGTGTTCCAAAGCGCGACCGGCCTGAATATTCTGTCGCAGCCATTTGACCGGAAGAAGAGGTTTTCGTGGATCCATGGTGCACAGTGTTCCGCTTTGGTATTGCGGTCGCATGGCCATGTTGGATGTGAAACATTGTTAAGATATTTGTGCATTGAATTTGCTTAATGCCGGGTTCTGATTCTCAAACCACGCCCCCCCCCCACAAGTCCGGAGCGGAATAATCGGGGGGGTCCCAAACAAGTTCGGGAAAAGTTGTTTGGGGGTCCGGGCCAATCCCTAACCTTGAGCATAGATACTGCTTGTACCAGCTTGCTACTATCTTATTAAGGGTTGGGTTGCTTAGACTGGCTGGCTCTCTCTCTCTCTCTTCTCTGGCTTTCTTCTCTGCCTGGGCGTTTCCAGAAGCCAGCATGCACTATTCCGTTCCTATGGTATTATTAATCCGTTTCAGCTCAGGCCTGATTTAGCTGTAATACGACCCCCTTTAGCAATCCGAAGTTGACCTTATCCCTCGAATATTTAACGTCACCATTAATATTGGCGACATGTTCCTAGACTCCGCCGACATCACCCTCGCAAAAGCATTCTCTTCTCTCACAGATATATTGTGTTTTCGGCAGGCCGTTGAGGTTACAAGTGGGCGGGTGGGTGTTTGCCATGAGTTGTGGGTCCAGCGTGTTCAGGCGTTCAACAACTGAGGTCGGAGGATTCAAAATCATGGCCAGAGATCCTTGCGAACGTCTTCCCAGGCTTCAAGATGCCAGTGTTGTCAAATTCTGCACAGACGAAGTGGTACAGCGAGGCCTACAAGGCGTTCAAAGCAAACCTCACCTGGACTCGAAACGAGATCAGTGGCATGTGTCAGACCGAAACTGAGCGGCACTTCTACAAGGCTGATGACACGTCTCCCTGTCACCACGAGCGCGCAGTAGCCAAATGGGTGCATGAATTTTCAGGCTCCAGGCTTCTATCTTAAGTGGATGCTCGGATTTTCGAAGCACAGTCTCAATGAAACCATGATCGCAGGTGTGAGATGTTTGTCAGGACATCCGAGGTCAGGTGAGGTCGTAGGCCTTCGGGGCTTTTTGTGGTGCATTCCCCCTTCATCTTGGTCTAGGGACTCTAATTTTAGATGAGTTTATGGTTTTTGGTGTGAGGGCTAGAGGCTTCGGGGGTCAAGTGGGCCACGGCTACGGTTCTACATGGTGGTAGGGTTTAGGATTTTGACCATAAATCTGTGCCAGTAAATGTAGTGCTAAGTTGCCACTTTGGCAACGCGGCATTTGCTATGTGGCTTCTAGAGGCAAGGCGGCATCATGAGGATCGATGCAGCTGCTATAGTCCCCAGTAAGTAGATAAAACCATAAGATCCCCATATACCCCATATTCTATACGCTATATAACCCATTGTTCTAGCTTCCATTTTCTTTTCCAGTATCCCCATATATCCCAATATAACCCTGACCTGACCCCATGTTCTATCTACTTAAGGGGGGACTGCAGGCTGCAGAAGGGCGGAGGTCCAACTTTCAACGCTTTCAAGTGAGCCCCAAGACCGTCCCAGATCTGATTCGCATGCTCACCGATCCCATTCGTGCCCGGGCCATCCAAAACAGAATAGTCTTTGGGTGAACGTCTGGGGGCCCCTGGCTTGCCATGGCTCCTCAGAAGACCATGTCAGGAACAAAAGAAAGCCTTTTGGCAATTGGAAGACGGCGCAAGCTCCAAGGGTCGACATGCAAGTCGGCGCTATGCCAAGATGCATAGTCCCCCTTAAGTAGATAAAATAGGGTATATGGAGATCTCATTATAATATACTCGTAGCCATATTCTATGGGGACTGTAGCTTAATGAGCATGTTTACAGCCATTTTGCTGTATCATGCAGTTAGGTCTAGTTGTCCCAAAGTGGAGAGTGATGTTTGCATTGCTGGTTCAAGCTCCACGAGTGACCCTAAACCTTAAACCTTCAATCCTAAACCCTAAACCCAACCCTAAATATTCCTGAGCCCTCCCGGCCTCAGCCAAGTCAAGTAAACATCAACGGTAGCGTTGCCTATGAGCTCTAGTCTAAGCTCCTACTATCTCCCTTGGTGACCCTTGTAATAGTCCTTTATAGATTCCCCCAAACAACCCCCTATAAGGAGTTGAGACTGTAGCTCATATGGGGACTGCAGAGTTCAAGCAGCCACTGAGTGCCAAGAGATATGAGCCCGCAAGCGCGCGACTTGCATGCCCGCTTGCGATCATGAGAAGCACCGAGAAACCGGAGGAGCCCGGCTTGGCTTCTGAGCTTTCACGGTCGGGGTTACGCATTTTAGGGTTTAGGGTTTAGAGTGGCCAGCAGCCTTCCAACAATCAATTGTGTCAACCTGAGGGCTGATCCAAACCAAGCTCCTGCACTCTAGCAGCACACCTTGAACGAAGGTACAGCACAGGCTTCTGACGGTGTGCCGAGTACGTGCGCCCTAGTGGCATTCATGTCATTCGCAGGACAGTGATTTGGGCGCAGCCTTGCGCAACTTGGCCAGATCTGGGCACGCATAGCACAAGGCTGCACAGGACTGAAGAAGCAGAAGGTAAAATCTCGTGACCCGAATCAGCAAAATCTGGTCATATGTTGTTCTAGCACTAAAGGGGAAATCCTAAAACATTCTTGGCTTACTGGAGCCCGGGGACGCGATTGTGGGAATTGCCAGGTTGCGTCCTCTTTGCCAGTGGCATTATCATTTCGCTGGGTGGCTATGGTGTGCTGCAGGCAGGGCCGGGCCAACAGTAGCGCATTTCCAAACACTGTAATCCATTGCTTGGTGTGTGCAGGGGCTTATTTCGCAGCAACCCACCTTTGCCAAGTCTTTGCTTGGGCAGGGTCCAGGAAACCAAGATTCGAAGAAAGCATGCTGGATGTTGTGCAGGAGCGCATCATGTCGGAGCCATACGGCGACGAGCCTTGTATGGTCTTTGGTGAGTGTAAACAGTTTGTTTTTCAAAAAAAATATTGGTGAGTGTACATACTTGGTGTCAATTCGGTAACATAATTTAGATGACTATATTGCCTGTTAACCACTGTATATACCCGATATGATAACTTAAGGTCCTTGGGGAGAACGGACATGGTGACGTTTCTTGGGCATGGAGGATCAGGAGCAGAGGAGGGGATATAACGGATCAGGCGCCCAACTGCAATACTGGGTTGCTGTGAAGGAACTTAGTTTAAGTTGCTATATTGCGGAAACCCTTTGATTTACTATATACACCCATTATAGTAACTTAAAGTAAGTTCCTTGACAGCAAACCAGAAAAGCAAAGAACTTCGACTGGCAATGCACGCTACTGCAGCATGCCTTCAGCAATTGAGGGATTTTAATTAGCTTTTCACCTGTGAACCGAGGAGTACTTCAAGGTTTCAGTCTTCCTGGTTCTTTGCAATCGCCTGGCTGCCATTCTGCAGGATTCTCAGCATGCTTGCAATTCATTTCCCTTGAACTCAAATACATGTGCTTGCTTAACGGCTCAGTCATTATACGGACTGGACTTAGAGGCAGTGCAGGGACACCTCTGGACCTGTGCCCCAACGTCCTGAAGTCCCAACTGCTTCGTTGCGGAGGTACACCTCCTACACCTCATTCAAAGGGCTCAGGGTTTAGGCAACTCTAAACCCTACACAAGAAAGTATCCGCTGGAAGAGTTACAGGAAGCTAAATTTGCAAAATGTTCAATTGTGGTTCAGTGAAGTTGGAAGGTTTGCTGTTTTGTGAACAAGTTTCTGTTGCAACCTAACAGGTCTTTGCTGCACAGCAATCTCTAAATGCACGAATGTACGCGCTCGAAAGCTTAAGCTTCCCCGCAACTTAGGTTTGCCGTGGTGATGGTGGCTTTGAAGGGGGAAAGCCACTGGGTTGCTGTTAAGGAACTTATTTTGAGTTATTAGAATGGTATATATTTCTAGTAAATACAAGGGTTTCCCCAATATAGTAACTTAAATTAAGTTCCTCAACAGCAACCCAGGCTATGCTGCCACTGCAGGAAGCTCAGTCTAAGTGAGCTTTCAAGGCTCAAAGGCTTAGAGGTTTCCAGCTTCAGAACTTTAGGTCTGTAGCAGGGGAAGAGTGCGCAAGAATATATTGGGGTTTAGGGTTTAGGATGGTACCCAGACCCCCTACTGGATCCAAAAAATGGAACCTCCCCTAATAATCCCCTAGTTACCCCTAGTTACCCCGATGTAGTAGTGGGTTCATATTGGGGGGGCGAGGGTTCAATTTTTTAGATCCTTCAGGGGGTCTGGGTAAGGAACGATGACTATGCCGGCAGCCATTATGCCTCAACGGCGTGCTTGTCCTCTTCGCTGCCAAGGTGCCTATATGGAAGTACCTGGCTGTATCTCTGTCCAACGTCTCAGCAACATGGTGCCAGTACGAGGCCTGACACGGATTCCTGTCTGCGCATTTTGAAGAACCAGACTTCGTACAGGCGTTCAGGTTACACTCACTAAGCTTGAAGCACGTTTCCATTCACAGAGGATGTGCGGCTTGATCAGACGCAGATAACAAAGCTTCCGTATGTAGTGGGCCTCAAGCAACCAGCCGTGGCCTGGTATGCCCATGACAGATCCACTTGTTGATCATCAGTGCCTAGCTGCTTCCCGAGCGCAGGCCCTGAAATACGTCTCCTTTCCCGTGCAGATGCCTGGGGCCTGACTTGCCTTTTCTTGATTCTCCTGCAACATGTCAGTTTCGCCATCCAGCGGATTTCGTGCTGCAATGCGGGGCCGCAGGCCCGAGCACTGCAGGATGCCCCTTCCGTTTACTATAGGACTCTTGTGCTATGGAGTGGCTTGCGGCGTGTTCGGCAAATTGACTCTTTTGACGCTGGCTTTGCTATGCTTCTGAACCTGGAATTTCAATTCCAACCGGCTATGAATTCTCAAATGCTGCTATGGCGGGCAGCGATGTAGACTCCTTGCGATTCCAGGATACGTGCAACAGCTTCAACTATGACGACTACCTTTCAGCTGGCTAGTTTTCTCATTTGGGCTGGCAGGCACTCTTTGAATAAGTGCTCGCCTTTAGCAGTACGCTTTCTCCATTCGCCCGGATGTATCCTCACACCGACTGCGTCGCCTCCATTGAACTACAGCATCTCCTACAGGTTCCTCTTTGACTGGTATGTGGCATCTCTGACTTTGTTATGTATCCTTACTACATCCAGTCTCTCTGGATTAAAGCCACTGTATGAAGTTATGTTGGGCATCACCTGCAGACAGTCGATGCCTCCAGAGAGGCGGGCCGGGGTGCCGCCATTGAATACTTACGCTATACCTCTTGGATAACTATGTCCGCTGACTTGAACTATGATGCAACATCACTTTGCGGCACGACGAATGAGCGGCTACCAAATCGACAAGCTCACGGGGGTGGTTCTCTTGTTGTACCCTAAGGAGTTGCTCTCTGACTAGGTTTCTTTCCTTGGGCTTGTCTCCCTGTGGACCCACGGAGACGTGTACAGATATGTACAGGCCCAGCCCCCGATGGTCCAATGCCAGCCTACTTGTAGCTTCTGTTAATTTGTCTTCTAATATTTTTCGAGCCCTCTCTTGTTGTGGTAGTTTCGTTCTGGATAAGGGATTTTCTCTTTGCATATCATCCACCTCCCTTGTGGCTGGTGCTGATGGCACCGATACTTGGAGCCTGCGCAGAGGAAAAAAATGCGGGGCCGCCTGGGTAGGTCCTTGAAGTAGGCCTGCCTCTTTCAGCCTGAATGCGCAAAGACAACCGATTACTAGCTCTCAAGCTGCAGCTCTGGCCCGCAGAAGAATCTCATCAAGGCACACCTCAAACCCAAGCACGGGCCTTTGGACCCTCACATGCTGATCACTGAAACTCTTCTGGGGCTGAAGTGCTTCAAGCTTATGACATCCGGGCCTGGCAGACAAAGGAGACTCCTAAACATTCCAATGGATGCTCTATGTTTGTGCTATGGTTCGGCTTCATTTCGCGTGCAGGCAAAATTGTTATGCTCTGCGCCGTGATGTGTTTCGTTTCGCGTGCCAGTTAATGAGCAGATCTCTGTTTTGCTGTTGAATGTCTGTGATTGTCTTCCTGCAGGTCCAGGCACTGGCGTGACAGCGCTTGCACACCCACCGCTTGAAACCTGCCCTACACGCATGTAACAGCGCTGGTCTTAAATCAGTTTTGTCTCAACTCCTTAAAGGCGTCATTTAAGGAACTATCATAGGGCTTTGGAGGGCGACGCTAGGAGTTTAGACTATAGTTCAAATGAGTATACTGCGAAAAACATGAACAAACAGAAAACACCATGCACCTACGGAGTCACAAAGTCATTAAAGCAAGCAAAAATCCCAATCCACAACAGGGAATAATCCTTGAAGAGCTTGTTACCATTACATTGGATGTCATATCCATGAGCCCACAACCGCAAATTCTTCTGAGGCTGGGGAAGAGTTTCAAGATGATGCCAGTCATGTGTGGCTCCTGGATTCCTTGAAGTCTGAAGAGTTTGGGATTGTTACTTTGGGGGGTCAGGGGGACTTAATAAGTAGGTTAACAATTGGGAGAAGTAGGGTTAGTATATGGGGTATAGGGGTTATCAACCTACTTACTAAGTCCCCCTGACCCCCCAAGTAGTGGTTCCAGTCTTCAATGTAATTACGCAAAACAGTTGGGATTTAGAAGTGAGTGCGAAGCAAGCTTCGCAGGCATTCTGCGGGACTGTATTTTCATGATGTGCACTTTCAATTGTGTGTGGAAGCCAGCGTGCCTTCAACGAAAGTTAGCGCAACACCCCTGCTTATGGTGACTAGCTGTATGTTGTTCGTCGTCAGACAAGTAGCACTGGCTATAGCGCCGAACCATAGGGTTCAAGGCTTGCCTGTCTGGATCTCACGTTCCCGATGCACATAGCAGGAGAGAGTCCAGGACTTGCTTGAGCTGCTCAGGCTTTGGGGGATTCTCATCTCTGGGCAGAAGTACAAGGGAATCGATTGGTTGATTGCTGCAGGCATGGTTGTGCTTCGCTCGCTTTCCTTCTCAATTTGGTTGAACTCTTCAAGGGCTCTTCAAGCATGGTGACGTCCCATGGCGCTGATGGTTGATTGGGTGTTAGCTGCTTGGGTTCGGCCTGATCCTTGTTTCCCAAAATAGGGGGACCCCAATATACACCCCGGATTATTGTTGGGACCCCCAAAGAGGTACCCCTAATTTTGGGAAGCCCCCAACAATGGCTGAACACTCCCTGCAAAGAACAATCTGAGTGAGGCGTGGAGCCTGGCGTTCATCCCCATGGAAAGATATGAGCCGTAGTCTAAACTCCTTAAAGGGTTTAAAATAGGGGAGAATGGAAGAGAAAATGGAAGCTGCTATAGTATTATGGGGTTATACAAGGGACAATGGCAAAGAAAATGGAAACTACTTGGGGCACTACTATAGGGGTTATTAATTGGGATACTGGGAGTTTAGTCTAGAGCCGATATGGTCTGACCTGACGTTTTAAAGGTCTGAGTCCAGAGGCTCGCAAGATTTTCAGTCTTGGCTCAGGCGTCACTGGCGGAGTTACTGCTTTCCTTCTGACAGGCCTGGAGACATCGTAATAATGCGACATTAGGGAGTTCCTGGCACCCTTGGAGGTAGGTTTCTTGAGACATGGAGCAGTTGTGTGGCACAAGGGGCCTTTAGAACATGTCACGTGGCAAAAAATCCAGAAGCGCAGTATTGAAAAGGAATAATGGTGTTTTGATGTTGTTTTTGGTTTTAGTGCTGCCTCTTGCTTTCTGCTTCTGGCTCCTTTCTCTGGTTCTGGTTGCAGCTTTTCTTTCTGCTTGTTGCTTCCTGCGGTCTGCCTTTTGCTTGCTGTTTTTGTGTTTTATGTTGTTCGCTTTTTGCTTTCTGCTGTTTGCTTTCTGCTGTTTGCTTTCTGCTGTTTGCTTTCCGCTGTTTGTTGTTTTGTTGTTTTGCTTTCCGCTGTTTGTTGTTTTGCTTTCTGTTTTTTGCTTTCTGCGTTTTGCCTTCTGCGTTTTGTGTTCTGTTTGTTGCTTCCCGTTTCTTTCTGCCTACGGCCGTTTGCTGCTTTCAGCTTTTTGCTTTGTGCCTCCGCTGTGCTGCTTTTAACTTCATTTTGCTTGTTGACTACACTCTGCTTCGTGCTGGCTGCTTTACGCCATTTTGCTGTTTGTTTTGTCCTCTCCGCTTCTTGTTTGCTACATTGTCTTTTTTGGCTTCTTGGAGCTCTACGGTCATGAGTACTTGAACTTCTCGTATCCAGAATGCAATTTGAGACGCCACGCACCCAAAAACAAAGCTGCCTCTAGCCGGGGGGTGCTGTGGTAGATGGGGGTGGGTGCACCGCGAGCCCCCAACACAGGGTAGGTTTTGCGTCCTACTTTTTCTTGCCGCGCCTGCTGAGTTGAAGTGGCAGCTTTCTTATTCAGACTAGTATGGAGATGCAACCAAGCAATGCAATCTCAGCAAAGCTGCCACGAGCAGAAAGCCATCAATGCTTCGGGCACAAAATGTCATCGCCGTGCTTGCAGTAGGGCAAGGTTGTGCGGATCATTTTGTTTGCAACCCCCCAACCCCCCCGCTTTTTTGAAGCCATCCATGCTTAGCTTGCAATAAAAAATCAAGTCATCACCGTGTTTGCAAAACGGCAAGGTTGTGCGGATCCTTTTTGGGGCAAATGGGGGAGCTGCGCCCCCCCTCCAACCACTTCCGCTTGGTGGAAGCCGTCATTGCTTACGGTATATAAGAACATGTCATCGCCATGCGTGCAGCAGGGAGGGTAAGGGAGAATTATGCGGATTATATTGTGTGAAAAGGGACGCTGCGCCATCCAAGTGCGCAAATGAAAATCTCTCTAAATGCTGCAACTCGCAGTGTCTACGTTCTTGGCAAAGCTACAAATGTTGTAATTTACAACATACATCGGCAAACCCTCAAAAGTCAGAGCTGGCGTTAAAGAATTCCAAGTCCTGTTTTTTTGCAATATTTGCAGGCTCTAAAAAGCTTCAAATGTTGTAGTTCTGTCTATAAACAAACTCTAGATGAGCTCCCAAAGCTGTAATTCAAAATTTGCAGCCTCTGCGCCAGACAAGATGCTGCAAATGGCATTACCCAAACTGAAACAATCCAAAAGGACCAGAGGGGTCCAATTGCGAGGATCGCAAGTGCAATCCCCGCAAATCCTGTGATTGTTGATGCTTGTCAAAGTCCAAGAGGATCCAATGGTCCAAAAGCGTTCACAGTTACGAGGATCGCGACCTCAACCCCCACAATCCCTGTGACTGTTGACACTTTTCAAAATCCAAGCTGACATTTGCAGTTAAAAATCGAGCTCTGGCGCGGAGCGTCCTCACGTTTGCTTTCTGAAAGGATAAAAACCCAAATCAAAGGACCGGAGAACCCCACATGTGCAGTTCAACCTGAATCTCAGTGAGACAATACTAGGATGCCGTCGCCCGCTGAAATACAAAGACGTGAGTAAAGAGAAGATAAGAAGGCAAAGCGACAATCTCGAACGGTGCGAAGGGCATGTTGCGCGAGTGTGAAGCTTAACAACAAACATTCTGACCCCTCCGGGGGCCCAATATAAACATCGAACATTCTGACCCTCGCAAGGCCCAGGCTTAATCTTTTGCAATCATTGTGGATTACTTTTGAACTGGCCAGCTTGCTGAGAGCTGCTGGGAGAAATCATTCTGACGCCCAAGGGGGCCAGGCTTAACATCAAACATTTTGACACCTCAAGGGGCCCAAGCTTAACGTGAAACATTTTGACCCCTCGAGGGGCCCAGGCTTAACATCAAACGTGTAGACCCCTTGAGGGGCCCAAGCTAGCTTAACATCAAACCTTTGGACATTTGCAGGGGCCCACGCTTAACATCCAACATTTTGAAGCCTCGAGGCGCCCAGGCTTAGCATGAAACATTTTGACCACTCGAGGGGCCCAGCCTTAATATGAAACATTTTGACCCTGGCTGAACATGAAAGATTTTCACCCCTCGTCGAGGGGCCCAGGCAGAATATGAAACATTTTGACCCCTCCAGGGGCCCAAGCCTCCAGGGGCCCAAGCATAACATCAAGCATTTTGACCCCTCGAGGGGCCCAGGCTTATCATGTAACGTTTTGACCCCTACAGGGCCCAGGCTTAAACATGAAACATTTTGACCCCTTAAAGGGCCCAGGACCAACATATCAAACATGTTGACCCCTCGAGGGGCCCAGGCTTAACATGAAACATTTTGACCCCTCCAGAAGCCCGAGCTTGACATGAAACATTTTGACCCCCCGAGGGGCCCATGCTTAACATGAAACATATTGACCCATCCAGGGCCCAGGCTTAACATGAAACATGTTGACCCAACCCAGGGGCCCAGGCTTAACATGAAACATGTTGACTCTTCGAGGGGCCCAGGCTTAACATGAAACATTTTGACCCATCAAGGGGACCCAAGCCTAACATCAAACATTTTACCCGGGGCCAGGCTTAACATGAAACATATTGACCCATCCAGGGCCCAGGTTTAACATGAAACATGTTGACCCCTCCCAGGGCCCAGGCTTAACATGAAACATGTTGACTCTTCGAGGGGCCCAGGCTTAACATCAAACATTTTGACTCCCCGAGAGGCCCAGGCTTATTTTGACCCCTCGAGGGGCCCAGGTTTAACATGAAACATGTTGACCCCTCGAGGGGCCCAGGCTTAACATCAAACATTTTGACGTCTCCAGGGGCCCAGGCTAAACATCAAACATTTTGACGTCTCCAGGGGCCCAGGACCAACATATCAAACGTTCTGACCCATCGAGGGGCCCAGGCTTTACATCAGACATTCTGACCCCCCGGGGCCCAGGCTTGACATGAAACATCTTGACCCTTCCAGGGCTCCAGGCTTAACATGAAACATTTTGACCCTTCCAGGAGCCCGGGCTTAACATGAAACATTTTGACCTTCCAGGGGCCCAGGCTTAACATGAAACATCTTGACCCTTCCAGGGGCCCAGGCTTAACATGAAGCATTTCGTGAAGCATTTCGACTCCCCGAGAGGCCCGGGCTTAACATCAAATATGTTGACCCCCTGAGGGGCCCAGGCTTGACATGAAACATTTTGACCCCTTTTGACCCGCAAGGGCCCGGGCGAAACATGAAACCTTTTGACCCTTCTAGGGGCCCAGGCTTAACATCAAACATTTTGACTCCCCGAGAGGCCCAGGCTTATTTTGACCCATCAAGGGGCCCAGGCTTAACATGAAACATTTTGACCCATCAAGGGGCCCAGGCTTAACATCAAACATTTTGACGTCTCCAGGGGCCCAGGACCAACATATCAAACGTTCTGACCCCTCAAGGGGCCCAGGCTTTACATCAGACATTCTGACCCCTCGAGGGGCCCAGGCTTAACATGAAACATGTTGACCCCTCGAGGCGGCTTAGCATCAAACACTCTGATCCTCGAGGGGCCTATGTATGTATGTATGTATGTATGTATGTATGTATGTATGTAATTTGCCCTTTGTTTTCCCGAGATGGAAGGAGCGCAATTTTCATCAGAATTTTCAGGCCCGTGCGCGATTTTCGTCCAAATTTTCAGGATGCTCCGCAGGGGAGCGCTATTTTCGTCAATTTTGAGGATTCTCCGCACGGGACTGCGATTTTCGTCCAGATTTTCAGGATGGTCCGCGTGGAAACGCAATTTGCTTCAAAATTTTGAGGATGCTCCCGTGCACGGGAGCGCGATTTTCGTCCAAATTTTGAGGATGCTCCGCGCGGGAGCGCGATTCTTCAAAACAGACGACCTTGAGCGGAGCGTTTTGGTATAGAATTGGTATAGGATCCATCCCGTGAACGATCAAATTTTGAACGACGATGCCGACGAATCCTATACCAATCCTATACCAGAAAGCTCCGCCAAATGCCTCCCTCTTGAGCCCAGAAAGCCACCTCGAACGACATTCGTTTGGTATAAGATTGGTATAGAAACCCTCGACATCATCGGTCATAAATGATCAAAATTTTGCGAATGCTCCGCAAAGGAGCGTCATATTGATCGACTTTGATGAAAACAAATCGACGAAATTTCGAGGATGTCTCGAGCGGGAGCGCGATTTCTGAAGATACGAAGATGACCAAAACTTTCAAAAATCGAATTGTCTCGCGCGGGAGCGCATTTTTTTTGAAAACGCAAAATCTGGAATTTCGAAGATGTCCCGCACGGGAGCGCAATTTTGTTAAATCGAGGCGCGACCTGTTCGCGTCCGGACCCCTCTACCAGGAGCACTTTAAAAGCGATGTCTCCCATTATTTTGATCGACTATCGATAAAATGCGCCGATGTTTTGAGGATGTCTTGAGCGAGAGCGCGATTTTTAAGCGAACAAGGGCACGTCCCAAATGTTTGCGCGACGGAAGAGCACGCTGCGGGTGCCGGGCGACGCCACATCGAAACAATTAGAACCCCACAGTGAATGTGGGGAACACTTCCAGACCCTATTGAAAACCATGTCTCTTCAACATGGTCGTCCGCAGCTCAGCACAAAATCTGATTTGCGGGCATTGGCCAGGTGACATCAAGTCGAAGCACGCAAATCAAGACAGCTGCTTGGTTGCAAGTCCTGAGGCTGTGTAGACATGACATGAATGCGTGGGCTGAGGAAATTGGGGGGTAATGACTGCAATCTAAGCTGCTCCTATACGCATAGAATCATGCCAGGGTAAGCGGTAAATTTTCAGGCAGCATCTACGGTTTGCTACTCCTGCTGGGCTTCTTGGCCTGCGAAGCTTTGCTGCAGTGAGTTCATAGGCTGCCTTGAGTGCTCAGCAAGCATGAGCAGATCCCACCACAGCGACACCACATGATGCCACAAGGCCCACAAGGCCCCAAATTTGGGCCACAACCACAGCAGGCAGACTCCAGTAAATGCGAGTGCAAGGGACCTTGGCAAGCTCGTCGAGCATGTCGGATGCAAAAGCATGGTTTGCAGCACCCATCTTTTTCTAGCAGGCTGTTTTACAACACCGGCCTCATTGAGAGATTGCGTCCTCGTCAGGATGGTTTCACCTCAACCTTTCAAGAGAAGCTGTTCAAGGACACTTGGAGATTAAGGTTGGCTGAGGAAACGCAATACACGACATTGACGTCCAAAAGCAAGTTATGGAGTAACTTGAAAACCGCTTGCCATCACATCTTTGCTGTTGCTCGACCGCGTCACTGGGCTGGCCGCCACTGTCACGGCTTTTGATTGCGGAGGAGACGCTTCGTGGTTCGGGCACGCGCGTCTACATAGAAATGACTCAAGCTACCGAACTGAGTCTTGAGGTGCCAAACGTGTTGCGGGAGGCTAGATACGGCAGTTGTGGCGTGGATGGAAGGAGCACAAGACCTCCAAGTACAACCAGATGTTATATGCATCTTGGCAGCATGCGAGGCTGTAAAATCCATCAATCGAGTATGACATGTACTGTACTCGTTTGTGAAGTTGCTGCAGCTGAAACTGTTTTCTTCGGGGTTCCAGAGTTGGCGATACGGGATCCTTCTGGCGCTTCTTGAGAAATCCCAAGGTCAATGGTAGCTCATCCATTGTGTCTGGCGCGACTTTGTTGGCCACTGGTGGTGCCAAAAAGGCGCATAATAGGGTACATATTAGGGTTTAGGGTTTGGGGTGGGAGTTATATCGGGATAATGCAAAAGAAAATGGAATCTGCTATAGGGTTATATAGAGATATAGAGAGAGCAAAGCGAATGGAGTGCAACACAGTCCGGACTGCTTAAAACGCCGGAGGCCGACAGTCATCCATCCTTGTACCTCATATGAGTTGTATTCTAAAATCTTTAAAGGGGGGGTTATATAGGGGATTATATAACCCCCTTCATTTATGGTTTAGGGTTTCGGGTTTAAACTCCTTAAAGGGGGTTGTATACGGGATGACTATAGGGGTTATTAAGGGGGATAGTCCGAGTGTAGACATTGGCTCATATAACAATTTTAGTTGCTATGCCTCCGGCAACAGTTGTGAGAGTCTTAGCAGAGTTGGGCCTACTGGGATGGCTTAGGGTCTAGGGTTTAGGTAAGTAAGTTAATAACCCCTATAACCCAGGTAGTAACCTTACTTCTCCCCATTTTTAACCTACTAAGTCCCCAAGTACTGGGATGGCTTACGATGGCCCCAAAAATGCTCTGCATGGGCCATTTTCTCTGTCGTGGTGCGAGAGTACGTGCAGAATTGAAAAGAGGTGTGATTTCATGCATGTTTAACAGACGTCGTTGCTGATTTTGACTGGGAGCCCAGAAGTCACGGGATTAAGACCAGCGTCTTGGCGCGTGGCAGGCTTTGGGCTTCGTGAGCAGGCACGGGAGAGACTAGCAGTCCCTGAGCTGTGCCTTCACCTCAAATTGGCTTTATTTGGGGTTTGGGGTTTAGGGTCTCAACTCCTTGAAGGGAGGTTATATAGAGGATTAGGGGTTATCAGGGGGGATACAAGGAGTTCAGAATATACCTCACAAAATGGCTTGCGTCATCATGGCACCATAGCCGCTATTGAGCAGAAGATTTGCTGCAACTAATGAGTTCGAGCCATGCATTTCAGCATGAAGGCCTTGAGGAACCTAGCTCAGGCATTGTTGCTGAATTCAGCCAGGGCGCGCGTGCTCATTCGGCTTCAGACAGCTTAGTGGCAATTCTGATGCCTTCATGTTTCTGCCTGAAGGCAGGGAAACTTCCGGACAATAGACGGGTGCAAAATCCCTTCATCCGATACAAACCTGCGGGTAGGCTGTCCAACCGTACAGCTGGAGCAGGCATCCGTCAATCATCTTCGATGCCTCTTTCCTCTCATGCTCTGCAGTCACTGGTCAGCCATGGCCTCAGACCAAAAACTGCGCCAGTGTAACGTGCTTTGAGGGTCCTGGGATGTTGGATTGTCCTGAGTAACAGATGCGGAGCCCAGATCACGCAATGAGCACCGACTCCTAGACAATTCTCCTTTGCTACGTTGCACTTCTGCAGGATAAGCACTCGAAATGCGGATCCTATCACTACCGCTTCACCGATAATCTGCTTTTGGCAACTTTCAGGCTGAGCAGCGCATTGAAAGCTCCACATCTTCAACAATAACAGTAGCAATACTAATAACAACAAGAATGGGAATATTAATAGCAATAAAACTAAAAGCAGGGTCTTGGCAACTGTACACCTGGAGGTTCTTCATCTACTCCTTGGTGAAGGTGGGATGCTGGTAGCCGCGGGTTCCGGTATGCTTGGGATGCCCGGCCTAGATAATGCCAGGCATGACCTGCGGTATATAAGGAGAATAAAAAAGAAACTGGAAACTGCTATATAGTATATTATAAGGGATGATATGGGTGGAGCAAGGAAAAACAGCGACTTCCCCTTTCCGACAATTGCATGCTGTTCGCGAGGGGCTGCTTGTGCAAAATCGAGGATGGCTGTCAATGCCTCACCGGGTTTCAATGGGAACCCTCTCGGTGAAACAATACTAGAGTACATCTTGGTTCTGACAAAGGCACGCCCTGAACGCGCATGTTGCGTGATAATAATCTTCATGTTGCCCATTGTATCCAAGATAATGCCCCTGATCATCCTCACAATTGGAGACGTTTCATCAAGCCCCGGCCTGCAGAGGAGTTCGGAGCACTCGTCTTGGCAGCAACCATGAACATGCGGCAAGTCCTCTCCATCCTGACATCGTACATATTGACGCCTGCATGAGTTGGCCTTGCTTTGATGCTTACGCGGTTGAGCCTGTAGAGTCAATGCAGTGGCTTATTCATGCCCACGAAGACCGAAGGTTATACACATGAAGGATGCGCATGCTCCCAGCTGACGAAGTTCTCCTGCAGTCGTCACACCCTGCCAGGATTAAACCAAATAGGCTCTGCAGGTCTACAGAAGGTTGCATCGCAGTTTCAAAGAGATGAAGTGCCGGAAAGGTATACGTAACTCCCAACCGAGAATCCTTACACAATGGCCCTGAGCATGTGAGTTTTTTCTTGGAACATGGTCGCAACATAGGACCTGTTGTTAAGCCATGCGACAACCTAGAAGATTCCACAAATTCTGACGTTTTCCGAGGTATGTTCATCCCATCAGTGCGGCGCAGATCCTTTCCCTGATGGTTGTCTTCGGATCCCTCTTCTATAAAAGTGTCTTGGCTGACCCTGCATACCTTACAAAGACGCGTGCTTCGGGCCCATGCTTCTTCCATTGGCGCCTTGCAACAAAAAGGTCCTCTAGTCCGTATGAGAGCAGTGCAGGCTTGGAAAGAGGCTCACAACAGCTCAGCACGGTCATGAGGTTTCAGTTTACGCCTGCCTTCATTCTCCAAGCTCAACGCTACGAAGACCAAGTGGAGTATACAGGGATGGCAAACCCCGAACGATGACGCATTTAGACACCAAGTCCGGAATTCAGGCATGGAATTCAGGAACGCGCCTGAGACGTACAGGAATGATGCAGGGACGTTCAGGAACCCAAATTCAGGAAGCAGGGCAGCCAATTCAGGGAACGGGCCGGGACAGTTCAGGAACCATGAGCAGACAGTTCTGGAACTAAGCCACTAAAATTGACGCGGCAGATTGGCATTTCAAATGTAGTGCAGTGCAAATCTGCACTACATCTCGCCTGCATAGTTCTCCCGGACCTTGCACCACCCTAAGCCCTGATCCCTGAATCCTCTACTGAGAGAGCGAGAGAGAGAGAGAGATAGAGATATGTGTATATAGATATATATGTATTTAAACCTGAAAAGGGGCGCTGTCCTTTTTGCAGGCTTATTTCGGCTTCAGGATTTAGGGCTTTGGGTTCCCGATTTGGGATTTTTGTGGATTCAGGATTTAGGGTGCGAGGGCCTTAAGATTTGATATTTAGCACTCCAGGGCGCTGCGGTTTAGGACTTCGGGTTTAGGATTTAGGGCTTTGGGTTTAGGATTTTGCCTTTGGAATTTCAAGGACTTTGCATCTGAGAGCCACTAAGATTTAGGGTTTGGGGCTCAGGCTTTTTAAAGTCTTTGATCTCATCGTTCTGGATTCTGGGTTTAGCGTTTAGGCTTTAGGATTGAGAGGTTATATAAGGCTTCATGAGATTTACGGCACAGTACTTGATTTGCTCTGCTTGGGTCGAGGCATACCGCTGGTGATAGCGGCAGCAGAGAGCAGTCATGGTCGTCGTGGCGTGGTTGTGGTGGTTGCGGTGGGGTCCCTTCCGTGGGGCAGCTTTTTTGTCGCGGGTTCGCGGCCGAATTGTTGCGGCAAGGTTCCCGAAGTGTCGCTCTTCACTTCACGACTGTCACCCCGTAGTTCCCAAATTTGGTTCTCGAATTGTGCGTGCCGATTTCGCCCTTTAGTTCTCAAACTTGGCGCCCAAATATCGGGGCAGCCGCAAACCCTTACCGTACCAGAAGCTTAGATTCCCAACTCCATAGGCCGCAAAGTGAAATTTTCATCCGCAAAGCCTCAGACAAGTCTCAAACTAATAGTCCTGGAAATGTGACCTAGACAGCGGTGGAATTTCTGTGGCCATCAGTCAGCTGTCCCATAAAGCCTTGGAAGCCTTTATCTCATCAAGGCTACATCGGCTATAAGAAGAAAGAAGCAAAGGATGCTACGAGCGGCTCGGAGCCGGTTGTGCAAGTTTGGGCTTGCTCATGCTACTATATTATACTAGGGTTCTATTGGGGTTATATTGGGCTATATTCGGGTTATATTGGAGTTTTATTGGAGTTATATTAGGGTCATATTAGGTTATGTCAGGGTTATGTACGAGTTCTTTTGGGGTTATGTTGGAATAATGGAAAAGGAAACAGAAAATACTATGAAGTTGCTATTTAGCTTCAGATACCCAACTGTGTGCGGCTTACGCTTTTTCAGCAAGAGGGGAAGTCTGAATACGACGGTTCGGCACGGTTCTGGCACTCTGAGGTTCCCACGTTTTGGATGGATCAGCATGGCATGCTCTGTGACAGAATCATACTAGAGTAGTTCAGGATGTGCAGCGGCGGCAACGCTAACACTGTTTGAGTCAAGATCCTTCAAAGCTTGCAGCGGCGTAAGACGTTGCAAGTTCTGTGTCGCAGACAGATGTAGGATTGGGAAACTGATGCAAAGCAGAAGGTCAGGCATCATGGCCTAGAAGGTAACCAGTGCTGTTTCGGACCCCGTCGGCAGAAGAGACCAGAGGCATGCAATGAGCTCGAGAGTCGTCCATCCTTGTGGATGGGATATTTTCAGGGAAGGTCCTCTGAAGACGCTGCACGTGAGAATAGAAACATTTCTGTTTTTTCCAATGGGGAATGCACTGTGTCCACAGGCAAGATGTGACTGAACACGACTGTCTATGAGCCCCCGCCAGCTCACAAACATCTGCACTCAGTGAAGTTTGGCCTGCAGGCGCTGTGCTGGAGGCTCGTGAGAGTGGGATTCAGGGGGAGTTGCAGCCACTATGCCTTGCAATACTGTAAGGTTTAGAGTTTAGGGCTTAGGGTTCGAAAGAGGAATGGCCCCTTGAAAAACCTTCTTAACTGCATTCCAGCCCGGCGTTCTTTGCTCACCGCCTTTCTGGAAAGCCGCATTGTTACCACAGGCAGTTGGCAAACCTACAGACCAGGCGGGGATCGCCGCGGTACGTCCATGTTCAGCTTGCACTTTGACTGCTGATATCTTCTAACTCAAGCCTTTATTTTCTTGAGCAAGACAGGATGTTTCCAGCAGAACCGCATGCATGCTTAAGCATGATCATTTGTTGTATCTTGTATCGAAGCTCTTGTCGTCGCGAGCAGGAGCTTGCGAACTTGAAGTTGAACGAGGCGGAAGCAGTCAGCAGATGCAAGCTGTGTGAAGATGGAGTCCAACAGACATAGGCTCAAGGATTCATGTAGGAACCGCGAGTGCCGTTAAAAACCAAGCTCCTTTTGCTTTTGCAAGGCCTTGCCTTTCAAACTCTCCGTCTTCAGGTTGTTGAATTCCAAGATCGGTAGGTCAGCAAGGGGTCAGCTGGAATGAAGCAGTGTTTGGAGCTTCGTACCACGCATTGTTGTTTGATTATGGCGCAGCAAGGCCGCTTAGAACGTCTGTTTGAAGCAAATATTGGTAAGTGCCTAGGACACCCCATATAATCCCAGTTTCCATGTTCTTTTCCATTTGATTCCTAATCCCTACAGGAAGGGAATTAAATTTAAGTATGGGTTAGTAGGGAATATGGGAATATAATCCCTATATAACCCCCATAGAATCCTCATATGACCCCATATAACATATTCCCATATTCCCTCCAAACCACGGGTATGAATCTCTGCTGCAGGAAGGGAATGCAAAGGACCTCGAGACGGTGAAGTCCAATGGAATGCCGGAGCCTGAAAGATATCTTCAGGTGAGATTTTATATAAGGAATATTATCTTACTAGGTTCAGCCACTAAAGAAAATGCTACTCAGGTGAGCTATAATCTAAACTCCGTTAAGGGGAGCTATATAGGGGATTCTGTAGGGGAGTACTAGGGGGGTTATTCAGGGGGATACTAGGAGTTTAGACTATAGCTGATAGCTCAGATGAGGCCACGAATTCTATGTTGTCATACTTCAACAGCCCTGCCATGTCGTGAGCATTTCGGTGCTAAGGACAAGGAATAGAGAGCCTGCACTGCTTCACCGTAGCTGAAGCTGGGCTGAGATTTGAGGATTTCACTCCTCATGGAGCATTCGCCCCCATACTTACTTGTGCGCGCTTTTCGTTCGAGGATCCCAACGTGGCAGCTGAGACAAGTTTCACTGTGAAGCCTGCATTTGCCGAGCCCCGATAGAGTTCCAGGACGAATGCATGGTTCAAAAGAAGTTCTGGGCCACCTCCTGTGGATGCCCATTTGTATTCCTGATTGAGAAGCAAAGTCACTTTCAAATTCCATTGTTCTTTTGGAATATCGAATGGAGATTGACAAGTTAAATAGTGCCGGTGCATATGGAATGTCTGCGGGCATTATCATCAGGATGATGTGGATTCTTTTTTGTGACCCTCATGCAAGATTACAGCTTTTATTCTCAGGCTTCACGTATTCAAGCGCTGGTGGCCAGATCAGAGCGGATGTATGAGCAAGAAGTGAAAGCCTTGGCAAGAACAAGGGACATTGGTGGAAGGACTGTTGCTTCAAACCGATGATGACTTTTCCAGTTGGGAAAAAACTTGTGTGGAGAAACGCAAATAATGTCATGTTCAAATTGTCCATCGGACATTTCATGCACAAATTCATGGTTGTTTGAGCTTGAATATTTGCCATTCGTTTCAGCAATCTTTTTGATGAACCATGTCCGCCAAAATAACATGTCGTGACATGTGACGAATTGCTTGGTTGTGTTGCAAGTGGGCTCAACAGAGACGTGAAATTGCTGGACCCCCACCCTCCACACCCCGTCCAAAAATGCGGGGGTATTTCGGGCGCATGTGGATGTTGCTCTCTGAGCCCCTTTGTTGGCGGTGGCGCTGACCCCAAGAAAGTGGATCCATGCGACGAAGTGGGGACCTGACTCTCTGTAAGGACTCAACCCCTTGGCCACAGATGTGAAAACATGGAGTGCATCAGCGTGATTAATTCAGTCATGTTGAGTGATGTGATTTTTTATAAATATGATCGTGCACAGTTTGTCCTTTAACTTGAGGAATGGATTCGAATAGTGATATTTCGGGCCATCTCAAGTTAAACGATTTCTGGGAATTTGAAACAACATGGTTTTCCCCTAAACTGGAATACGTCTTCATGTTACTTGTGGGACGAAAGTAACGAAAGTGATGTTTGCCAATCCCTCATCAAACACTTTGGTACGTTAGCCTTCCCGTCGTTCGCTCCATTTTTCTTGAAGTGTCCTGATGACAGGTTTCTTTGGGTACCCTTACTTGAGTTGAGCTAACGTCAATTGTATTGCTTTGGTTTAGTGCGTTGTTTTGTATGGTAAAAGGTCTGTTTCTTGTTTGCCCGTAGTATGCATCTGTTCAAAGGTGTTTCTCATGGCATCCGTCCTTTCGGCTGAGCATCAAGTTTGGGCGCAATGCTTCCCAGAGTCTGCGATAAGTTTGACAAACAGTGATGTGACAACGTTCCATATGCACCGTGCTTGCTTTGGCGCGTCATGCCATGGAGGTTTGTGTGAATTTACGGCCTAGGTTTGAGGGCTAATGGTGCCTGCAGGGGCAAGCGGTCTTTGCCTGAAACTGTTGACGCTGGTTTTGCTCATGGTCGTGGACTCGGCCTTGGCCATATGCATGCGGGTATCAAGAATTCCAAAAAAGGACGAAGGCGATTTTGCGCCTGAGTCATACATCATCACAAGCGTTGTGCTGAGCGTTGAAGCTGTCAAGTTCTGCTTGTCGGCCACGCTGGCTTGCCTGGACTATGGACCCGCAGGCGGCACAAAGGTTTTATGTTTTCCTGGTTGCTACGCGGGAATGAAGGAATGGACTAGAAAATGGAAGCTACGTAAGCGTTTGTTTTCCCCGCAACCGCCAACAAAGACAGGATCAGCAATAAATTGGCCAGGCCAACGGTCTGAGGGTTGGGGTTAAGGATTTAGGACGTTTGCAGGGTCTAGGATTCAGGGTCTAGAGTTTTGGTTTGAGGGTGATTTCGCCCTTTGTACCTGACGGCCGAGGAGCAATTGAATTGTGGAACAGGTACTTCTCATGGGGTGCGCTCACGATGCTGATTCCCGCCCTGCTCTATTCAACGCAAAACTCTTTGAATTATGTCGCGATAACCTATCTTGACGTCTGGCTTTTCCAAACTCTCACGCAGTTTAAAATGGTGACAACAGCGCTTTTCAGTCTTGTAATCTTGCATCGATCGTTTTCGGGCCGGCAGTGGCTTGGGATTGCCTGTTGCACTGTGGGCACTGGCACTGTGCAGTTGGCAGAATCTCGGCAACTGATAAAACTAAAAAAATCCAATCATAATAAATGATAATGTAATAATATACTAATAAAAATGAAACGATAGAAATAATGAACGAACAGTGGCATTTCTGTCAATTAAGGCTTGCTAATCCTCAGACCAGGCTGATGTCATTCTTCTGTGATCTGCTGGTGCCCGGGAGCTCTGTGGTAATAAGAATGTCAGCAGCAGTAGTAGTAGTAGTAGTAGTAATAACAATACTAGTAATACTGGTATAATACTAGTATAATACTAGTAATACGAGTAATACTAGTAATACTAGTAAAATTAGTACTACTAGTAATACTAGAAAAGTAATAATTGTAATAGTAGTAATACGAGTAATACTAGTAATACTAGTGCTACTTGTCATATTCGTAATACTAGTATTACTAGTAATACTAGAAGACTAGCATTACTAGTATTTCTAGTAATACTAGTAATACTCGTAATACTCGCAATACTAGTAATACTAGTAAAGATAATAGTACTAGTAATATTAGTAACATTTGTCATACTCTTAGTACTAGCAATACTAGGAATACTAGTAATACTAGTAATAGTGGCAATAGAAAAGGTCGTCATCGTAGTCATAGTAATCCTAGTGGTCATAGTAGTCACAGTACTAATTTGTATTTTTTTCAACATTCGTTGGAGCAGGGTCGCCCAGCCTCACAGGTCACTGCGATTGTCATGTCTGGTTTCAGTTCGAAACTAAGGAATGTGCAAGAAGGAGTTTTCACAAACATGGTAGCAGTTCTTGGGGGATCTTCATGAAAAAGAAAGGATTTGCGTGAGGTATCCCTTGCAATGACAGGGCATTTCTGGTTTTGGGGAATCCCCACGTAAAAATGACAGCGATACAACAAGGCTCAGTCCGTTCCCTCCCTCAGGTGCTCCGTCCTCTCGTGGTTAGTAGGGAATAATGGAATATTATCCCCATATAATCCCTGACAAATAAATCTCTTTTTCCCTGCAGATCCCTGGCAAGTCCTGTAAGTAATCCGAAGCGTTGGATTTCATCATGTCATTTGGAATCTCCATGTAGAATCTCAAGAACACTATGGAATCTAGCCTTCACCTCAGAACTTCAGCACGTGTATGAGGGCGAGGCGACAATTTCTGGGTTTTCACAGCGCATGCACGGTGCAGCAACAGAATTCATGCATGTCGTCATGTGTCTTTCCATCCTACAATCTTCCATTTTTGGCCTCGCCTGCTCCAGCACAGAGCCTTTATGGGTCATGTTTTAGCTTGCAGTCCCTGTAACGCAAGTTGGTTTTGGGTTCAGTATTTGTTTCGGCGAGGGGTCGTCCTTTGATATTCTGATATTCCCACTTCTATCGCCCTAAATGCCTGCAAACCCGTACACTCGTTTCGGGGTTCAGTGTTTCCTTGCCATTTACCATAACCCAGGAGTCTCATGTCAAGAAGGAGGCATCAAACCTCTGGTTGGGCATTGCCCTTGTCGCTCCGGCTTGAGGTTGTTGTGTTCTGTTGGCAATTTCTTGGGTTTGGGGGTTAGGGGTTGGGGCTTAGGGTTAAGGGATCGGGGTCTGAGGCTGGGGCTGAAAGCTTTCCTTTTTTGATGTGTGCAAACATACATGTAGTCAGAATGGGTCTAGTACCAGATGCGTAGGTTGCAATTCAGATATTCCTACTTGGAGGCCCACATACTCACGACCAAATCATGTTTATAGCCATAGCACATGTAACACTGTACGTAAGGGGCTTGGGGCACTTGTGCTAATTAGACTGTGTCTGCTGTTTGTACTTGGGCTATAGTTACCCTAAACCCTAAACCCCTCAACCTACCCTGGTTTCCAATTAGTCCCAAACACAAAACGGATCTTTGACCTTGGCCCAGGTCATGATAACATGCTTGACCAGCGGCTTTACTGCTGCCTACACAGAGAAACTAGGTGGCACTTAGGGATAACTGTGCAAATATTCCGTTATGCTTGTAACAGTAATTGCCCTTGTTGTTGCAACAATAAAGGAACCTTTTCTTGGATAGTTTTGAGGGTCTTTTACTGGTTATTAGTCGGGGATGAGGGAAGGGAAGACTCCCTATTGATGATATGTTGAGTTTTTTCCCTACTCGGAAGTGGTAAGTTTAAAGTAGTGCACCCAGGAAAGTCTTCAAAGCAGCGGAGAGCCTTTGGGTGCGGAACATGCAATTGGCTTCATGGTCCATTTTCCTGCTGACGTTTGGTGCGTATTTTTCGGATGGAACGAAGGCTTTCTGCCGGCTTGTAGGGAATGAGGGAATATATTTTTCTAGGGATTATGTAGGGAAAAAATCCCTTATCATTTGCTCAGAATCACTAAGAAGGTTGGTGAGCTGCAAAGGATTTTTTGTTCAATCGTTATAGCCTTTTTCCTGCTTAGGCAAGATTTTACGGTCGAGAGTGCCCATCGTGCTTACGCGTGTATACATCAACGCACACACACACACACCTATTTGTCAGTTCTTTGCTGTGTGACCTTCTGAGGAGGGTTTAAGAAAGATCTTTTCGGCATTGAGTGACGTTCAGGTCATGGAGAAAGGGTTTTTTGTTGGCTGGAATGTGCTAGTCTGTGTCGTGGTGGCCTTGCAAGCCCTTGGCGGAGTGATCGTCGCTACAGTGGCAAAGTACGCCGACAATGTGTCAAAAGGCTTCAGTTCGGCAGTGTCGCTGATTTGCACATGCGTCATTTCAGGCTTCCTATTCGACTGGAAGCCTTCTCCGGAGTTTGTACTAGGGGCAGGCTTAGTGTGCCTGGCTATCTGTCTGTATGCCCAGCGCAAGCCAAGCCCAACTACGAGCCCTTATATGCCTGTGAGCCAAGAGGAGCCTAATGGAAACGTGCAGCCGCAGCAGATCCCTGGAGCTGAGGAGGATCCAGAACAACCCGTGAAAGAGGCAACACCATGAAAACAGAAGATTTCAAAGACCTGGGTGTGAACAGAGAGACATAGAGATGATAAGCCATGTAGGAAGTAAGATGGCTGTTGGTTCGGAGCAGCTACATCCTCCAGCTACTTCCAGAGAGTAAGCTAAGGTCCTGCATAATTGCCATCATTGTAGATCAGGTGTGTGCTCCAACCCCCTTCAAGGAACCCCTTCTCCACCGCTGAGGGCAAGCAACAGTCTCCAACAGTGAGTGGGGGGGCTCCCCAACTTCCTGGTTCCTGGAAGGGAAATAAGGACACATAATCCCTATATAGTTTCCATACAATATAGCCCTTATTACCTACTAAGAACCAGTAAGCCAGAAAAGGGCCAGGAGGCTTCCTCCAAAACGTGGTACTCGTTCCGATGGGGAGTGGAGAGGATTTAGGGTTTGGAATTTGGGGCTTTGAGTTTGGGCTTCTTACTGGTTGTTAGTAGGGAATGAGGGAATATGTCATACAGAAGCTATATAGCAATTGCATTCCCTCATTCCCTACTAAAAACTAGTAAGGTTAGGATTAGGAGATGTGCCGAGGAAAGCTGGAGGGTTTAGGGTTTAGGGTCGAGTCAATCCAAATGTCCGGTTGGTAGAGTTGATGCAGGAAGCCTTGCAGCCTAATTTAAGATAAGGGCCCAAGTAATTTCTAATATTATGATTCCACATTCCTTGTATACTTATAGTATAGGGAACCTCAAATGGACCTCAAAATGATGTCATTTATGCCCCTGCATTACGCAGAATCTTGAACAGGGCTTGTTCTCGCTTCCGTTTCCCTAAACATCCCACAGGCCCCTCAAGATCACTCCATCTGTGAAATGTCTAGGTTGTATTCGAGCGACGCCCTGCTCAAAACCCTGAACTCTGGGCCCTGAGCAAGCCACCCCGTCTCCGCATGGGTTGAGGCTCCTCCAAACTCATGGGAAGGTAGGAATGGATGCGATGCTTTGGTGAGGCTATTCAGGGTTCCATAGGATCATTGATGAGCGCACAGTACGGGGTGCCCATTCACTGAGGGGAGAACCCAACATCCATGGCTGGGTCAGTCTCAAAATCAGCAGGCCTCCTCCTTGATCCCTAATAATGACCCCCACAGTCCCCTTATCATGCTTGTGTAAGCCTTGAACACAGCGGGTTCTTAAGGGTTTCCCATTCGAGAAGCCCCCTTCTGCGGATCATGGCCTATATCTAGGAGCCCCCACACCTTGTTCTAGCTGTTTCAGCTCATAAACAACTCTAAAATAGGCGCCAAAATAAGCACGAATTTGAGGTACCCTAATACTATAATTATGTAAGGAATATGGCAACATAGCATGGGCAATTATCCCTTTGAAGCCCTGCATGAACCCTAGTTTACATTTCATTTTGCACGCTCTTTTCCATTTGATTCTCCATGATTGAAATATTGGTAGTTATTTAGAACTCTACCCTACGCCCTAGACCCTAAACCTTAAATATGGAACCGTAATATTGGTAATCATTTCGGCCCCGAAACTCTTGGAAATTGTTTTGGCCCCTAAACCTTAAACCCTTACAAATTATTTAGGCCCCTAAACCCTAAACCCTGGATTTTTAATCAGGCCCCTAGACCATAAACCTTGGGTACTTCCCTCACTCTCGAGTTGGATAATACTTGCTAATAGAAAAGCCCTTAATAGCGACCTTAATATCGACTGTTACAGGGCAGGGGCAGTACCCAACCTGAACCATAAACCCTAAGCCCTAAGCCCTGAACCCTAAACACTGAACCCTAAATCCGAAAAAGATCATTGAGCTCTCAGAGCTGGTTGGCTAACACCCACGTTGTCTGGTAAGAGACGAAACCCCTCCTCTGGCTTGAGTTTAGGGGTTTGGGGTGAGGGTTTAGGGCGTACGCGGGGTCTAGGGGGTTTAATTGAAATTACCAGGCACCAGCCCGCTGTATTAAAGGATCTCTTGTTTTCACGATAACGCTGGGCGAAGTATTGTTTATATCGCACTAGAAGTGTTTGGGATGGTGTATAAATTCAGGAAGAAATTTTTCGTGGCATCTAGTGTAGTAGGACGACGGTCATGTCAAGAACCAGCACAAACATGTAGCTGTTTCACCGCACCCAATGATGGTTCTCTCCGATGCACTGCCCTTCTGCTGTCTCTGATTGTGGTGACTGTCCACTTTGCCTTCAAGAGCTTGTCATCCAAGTACCTTACTGCGGTTCAGCAGGGAATGAGGGGATGGTTATAGGGAATACCAGGAGGGATTCTGCATGGAATACTTTCGATATCTCTTCTTACCTTCACTACATCCTGCCAGTAAGGCATCAACCTCTCAGTCGGACACGTCAGACGTCTGGCCATGTCCGCCAAGATGGTACATCGGTAGCTATTGTTGGTGGCGGGGGGAACGTTGGCTCATACCTCTTTTCGCATTTGCGATCAGCCGGCATCCTTGTCACTGCCTTTGACGTGCATCCCAACATTGCAGGCATGAGCATCGCTCAACTCCACAGTAACCTGTGAAGGCAATGGGAGAACTTTTGGTTTGTCTTGTCTTTCGGATTGCCCGCTTTGCAGTAAAGGACCTCAAACAGAGCACGTGCACTTGCAATAGTCAAACCACTGTTAGACATGCGGACGCTCTCATGCCAATCGTTTTCGCCCGACCTAATTCTAAATGAGAAGCTGGGCTTTACTTGGCCGGGAAAAGCGACTGCTAACGTGTGCGCACCTTTTGTCCTCATTCCACGAAGAAAGGTAGATTCCTTGACGCTGAAGACCTCCAGCGATTTGACACGGTCATTTTTCTGGGAGGCTGTAGGGGCAGAAGGGCTTGCGCAGCACTGGATCATCAGAAGCGGTTGCAATTAAACGTTCGCCAGTTGAGGTTCAAGATGATTTTGTGTACTTTATTCAGTCAGTGTGGGATGGAATGTCAGTTGCTAACAGTGCTCGCTCGTTCGTCAGGATTGCACCAGCATTGGTGCTATTCGCCATTCACTGACAGTTTCATAAAGGCATTTCTCTAGAATATCCCCCTCAATCAGCTCCAGCAGGGACCCAGAATCATTGAGAAGCCCTAACAGGCCCTGAAGTGCCACGCAATAGGGGCAGGGAGTCCCCAGAATAGTCCCCAATACAGGGGCTTAAAGTTACCCGAAAATGGGTTTAGGGTTGAGGGATACTATACCGCAATGATCCATGGGAGAATCAAATTGTTGTGAACGGACAAGTACAGTTAGGTATTTCTAGGGTTGATGAAATTAATGCAGTGGCCGAAATAATGTCCAACATTGTGGTCCTAGAATAGGGCAGCCCAAATTGACCCCAGAATGACTATGGTGATTATTCAGGCCCTTGTATCATGGCACCCAGAAATCCTAAAGTGAAAACAATGCCTTATAGTAGCCTGTAGACCCGATCCCCAGCTCTTAACTAAGCATCAATACTTTGAAAGTTGTAATTTTCTCTGGGAAGGGTTGGGCCGTGTACGTACAACTCAAGTATAAATCTTGAAACCGAAGTAGAACCATTTTGGAAGACTTAGGGGGCTTATTATAAGTGCGTACAAAACATCAGTTATAATTTGTCTATATATAGTAGCGTGAACCTCGAAGTAAGGTTCAAGATGTTGTGGACGTTGTGTCCAAGATGAATTCGCGACAGCATTTCATCGTAGCATCCACTTCCGCTATCTCGGAGGGTAGGATGGGCGCCACTGAGACCGATGAGGTGTTTGTGGATAAGCTGGACGAGTACTCGTTGTCCATGTTCCAGCGTGAAAAGAAGCTGCGGGAGATGACTGCAGCTGCTGGATATGCAGGGCCCTTGATCTCAATGCTGCGGTTTGGCACGGTGATTGGTGTGTCACCAGGACAAAGAACTGACCTGCTTGTCCCCAGTCTTTTCCGACATGCATACACCCGCGGCATCCCACCAGTACAGCAGCATGATGCCTTGAGGTCATTTCTAGCGTTGCCAGATCTTGCAAGAGCGATAGGGCTTCTTATTCAACGGCGACGAGCTCTGACCGGAGGGGACCGGCTCAAAATCTGGAACTTGGCATCCTTTCATGCCAAGATAATGAAAATGGCCACCACCATTGCATCAATCACCGGGGCGAAGCTGGATTTGCAAACGCCACAGACAGCAGCTTACCGGTGTTTAGTTGGGGATTGAGGAATGGACACCTTTACCTTTGGCGCCCTACAGATTCCCAAGCAGATTTGCGGTATTGCATTCTTCCGTTAACTACTAACCACCATTCAGGCAGAGGAGCGGGCGAACGCCTCATTTGCTGGCTTCTCACTGAACTGCGCATCCTTCGAGCAGACTTTCAACTTCACCTTCCTCGAAAGTCTGCAGAGCACTCTCGCAGACTTTGATAAGAATATTCCAGACAGCATCTTGCCCAAAGGTGCACATCAAAAGAAAGAGGCTGTTGAGTCGATTCCATGTCCAGCATCTAGGCCTCAAGGTTTCGGGTTTGGGGTTGTCCCTGAGTCTTGCTGGTGGTTGGTAGGGAACATGGGAATACACACCCTATATAATCCGTATACGTATACAATATATTCCGTTTACTCTCTACTAACCACTAGGAAGGAGTTGGAGGGTGGAAGTGTATCCCAGAGGTCCTTTAGGATTATCCCTAGGCTTTAGGGTTCAGGATTCCAATCTTTAGTCTTGCCCTAAACCCAGCCTAAACCTTAAACCCAAAACTCTACACCCTAAACCTGTTGTTTTTGATTACGTCCTTGAGGGGCAGCAGTAACATCTGCCAGGGGTCTATAAAGTCCACAAAACACAATGAGTAGACGGCCAAAAATTATGAACAAAAAGCAGACTCTAAAGCCCAAACCTCTGATTCAAACGGCTTTCTGGTGGTTAGGGAATAAGGGAATATAGTCCCTTAAACTTGTATGCCGTCATTCCCTGCTCTCCCCCAGTAAGATGGCTTCGATGCAGGTATGTAAATCCCGTGACTTGCAGCTTGTCCTGGACCTTGGAAAGCAACCATTTGCGCGCCTCGGTGCCGTTGCATCCCTCTACCCTCAGTTGCTCTTAAGGAATTTTATTCAAGCTGCCATAGTACGGGTACCCAGTAAAAATACGGTTTCCTGATTATAGTAATTCTCTTTAAGTTCCTGAACAGCAACCCACTACCTAGGCCTTCTACTTTGGTAACAGACCCTAAACCCTAAAACTTTAAAACGAGTCCTCTGGGCCGGTGTCCAGAAGAGTCTCCGCCAGGGGACTGCCATAATTCCGGAAAGCGGACAAAGCTGACTGCAGCGCAAGTGACCGATGTGTAAGCCCAACCACAGCTCTGTTTTATTGTTCCAAAGAATTCTCCATTGTTGCTAGAATATTTGTGAGTATTTAAGCCTCTACATTAACGTTGCTCCTAGCAAGCTTGGACAAATCTGCGGCTACACGTCCTCTGCATGAGGCATGTCGCGTAAAATTCTGAGACTGCTAACGATGGAGGAGTCTCCTCCTTGTGTCATTTTCATTCACAGCCCTAACGTCCCAACTCAAACCCAGAGGATTCTGAACAAGTCCTAGCTGGACTCTTCCATGTAGTGCGTTTTTGGTTTTCTGGGTTGCTGCTGAGGAACTGAGATTAAGTTACCATAATATGTGTATATAGTAAATATGAAGGTTTCCTTATCATGGTAACTTATCTTAAGTTCCTTAGCAGCAACTCATTTTTGGTATGCTTTTTTGATAAGGATTCTTGTCAGGACTCCTTAAGTGACCCCTGAGCCTTAACTGTTTTAACTTGTAGTCCCCTTAAGTAGATAGAATATGGCTTTGGGTATATTGTAATCAGATCCCCATATACCCCATATTGTATCTACTTAAGGGGGATTATACATCAGCTTCGCACGCAATGAAGAAATGGAAAGTTGTCGGGATTACTTGGGATCCAGTCCTTGGTTGCTTGCTTGCTAATCAATGGCAAGCTAAGCCCCAATAACGCCTTGTCTGGGTTGCTGTTAAGGGACTTAATTTAAGTTACTATATTGGGGAAACCATATTGATTACTTTTATATACCCAGCACAGTAACTTGAATTCAGTTCCTTAACCCTAAACCCTATATACCCCTCGATACCCTTATATTCCCTCAGATACCCCTATATTCCTCCAGATACCCCTATATACCCCTATATACCCTTATATATATACCCTTATTGCTAAGTTCCTTAACAGCAGCCCAGTTGTTTAGGAATGCGTGCGACAAAGAGAAGTCAGCGGCCTTGGGCTCACCCCGCTTCCCGCTGCAGCAGCTGGGTAAGATGAGGGCTTAGGGGTCCGCATTATTGGGGTTTAGGGTTTAGGCTTGCCATGCGAGTGCGCCTAGTCCCCCCCCATAAAGTGGTAGGGGGGNNCTGAAGTCCCACCCGCCCACCCAAATTTCAAACCTTTATCGGGTTTAGGGTTTATCTACCCCCCTACCCCCCTAGCAAGGGGTCTATTTCTCTTGGCGTAAAGGTGGGGGGAATAACCTTTAATTATAGAACCCTCGCCAGACGGGGGCCTTACAGAGCCGCTGTTGGGGGGTACTTACAGGCAAGATCCCGTACGGGGAGGGCCCTCACAGGAATTGGGTTGGAATTTCCGCTTGCGCGCCGTAGACCAGAAAAGCCGTTTCTAATCGGGGGTTGAACCGCTTATGGACCCTTGGCTCCTTACGGGGTGCCTTTACGGGAAGGTCCCTTATGGGGAGGCCTCTTATGGGCAAGGTCCCCTTATTGGGTTTCTGCTTATGTACCGTAGACCAAAAAAGGCGGTTTGAAAATTAGCCTGTTTCTGGACCCTTTGCCCCCTATACGAAGCGTCCTTACGGGAAAGTCCCTTACGGGGAGAGCTCTTACGGGCAAGGTCCCTTACCCTTACGAGGAACGGTGGGAATTGGACTGGAATTTCCGCTTGCGTGCCATTGACCAAAAAAGCCGTTTCTAATCAAATTTGAACCCTTGGCCTTACGGAAAGGTCCCTTACCGGGAGGCTTCTTAGTCCTTAATCTTTGGTTCCGGTCCTTAATTTCAGGTCCCAGGTCCTTAATTTTAGGTCCCAGATCCTTAATTTTTAGTCCCAATCCCAGTAATAGCGACTATAATAAAGGATAATGGGAATTAAATTAGGGTCCTAGTATAGACCCAATATACCACTATTACAGGTTGGGGGGTCCTCGAGGAACCCTAAACCCAAATATGCGGGCTCTGGGGCTGACGAAGTTTCTTAGTTTTTTTTGAGCACGTACGGCGTTGTTGCAAAGCTGCACTGAAGTTCTCAAGCCCACGTAAACCCAGACCCAATCCGAGTCTCGCAGACGTTGTTCGTACTTCGAAGGTAGGCAACGTTCAGCATGTAATTTACAGGTACATGCGCATGTCACTGTTTCTCGGGCAATAACTTGCTTACTGGCAACTGCCAGACCCGAACCCTGAGTCACAGAAGTTGAACTGCAAGTCTACCCTAGGTTGGTACGCTGCCGAAGATGCCAGCACTACCACCTGTCCCGTCCTTAATACACAGGGGCTCCACAAATTTGCAAATGCTTACAGAATCGGCGAATTTGCAGTGGGGCTTTGAGGCAGAGAGTGCAGGAGTTTGGTGAATACATTCTCGGCCCCAAACCTAAACTCCCTTCGATCTGGACGGGTCTTGGTTCACTCTTAAGGATTTTCAAGTTGTTCTCGTGGCTTTACGGCGCAGGAGCTGCGTGCTCCGACATTGGTAGTAAGGAGTTCAGGTGCCTCCTTCTCGGAAGCCCATGGCAACTGCAACTCAATCTTAACTGTGGTTATAACTTATAACAACCCAGCTTTCTGCGCCATGTTTGGGAAATGTAGCTGTAGGAGACTTATCATCGGTATAAATCCTAAACCCTACGTCTTGATATATACAAGCCCCACCAAGCTCTCTAGTATAGAGGAACCTACATATCCTTCTGTAGCCTTTGTAAACTCCTTTACAACGTGGACCTTTCTTGGGTAAGCTGAAGTGAAGAGCCAGGTGCAGTCTGGAGCTCTGCTTCATTTCTTTTACTACGATGTCACCTTAAATCGTAAATCTTAAATCCGAAGTTTCAAGCTCTGGCCTTTAACTCTTACATCGGGGCTTTCAATCACAGCCTCCATATCCTAAATCCCTATCCCGAATTTCATTATACAGGTCTTCAATCAAGCCCCAGGCTGGGAAAACAAACCCCGATGCACCCGCCCAGCTTCCATAGAGTTTATCAAGATAAGCCCCTCCCCCTAATTTGAAAACTGCACCCCCCTCCGTCCTAATGTTAAACATTCCCATTTTGGTATACTAGAATGAATTGGGAATATTTAGGGGGAGGGGCTAGTCCCCATACCCCCGGCATCCGGCGGGAGCCGCCTATGTACGTTGAGAACCCCCCCGGCGAAACAGTGGGACTAAGGTCCCACGTTGCCAGCCGTTCTGACCTCTTTGAGCACTACCTGTATAGATCAGGGACCAGCGTCGCTCGGTTTTGGGTTTAGTGTTCCAAATCTAGGGCTTGGCGTCACTTTCAGGGATTGGGGATTGTCAAGATTGTGTTGACGTTTTTGGGGCACGCTATGTATTAGGGCGGAGTTATACCGGGAAACTCCAAAAGGTACCATGATTACGTGCCTGATTTGGTGGAAGGTCAGCAGAGCACGAGGGTGAGCAGCATCTGAAAGTTGTAGGGGAAGCTGCAGGTATTGGATCATAGCGTGTCCGTAACGGCATTGGGTGGAGGATCAGCCAACAGGATCAGCTCATGGTCGTGATGGATCAGTGGCTCCCAGGCAACTGGATCACACAATCTGCGCGTAACAGCTCAGGCCTGTCAGATCAGGGAGCCAACAGCAACAATTACTGCTGACCCTAAACCCTCAACCGTAAGTCTTTCACTGCGGCCACGGCCAAGTGAACCTTAAACTCCATATAAACCTTAAATCCTATACATACATACGTACATACATACATACATACACGTACACGTACATATCCCTATATACCACTACATGTCCCTTTACAAGGACCTGATTATTGGGTATTTGGCCTCCTGGGGTTTGACTTCGAAAACCAGCATCCTTGACTCTAAACCTGGTGTTGCGGTTTAGGGTTTAAGGGTTTAGGGGTAAGGGGTTTAGGGTTTAAGGGTTTAGGGCTTTAAGGATTTCAAGATTTTAAGGATTTAGGGTTTAAGGGTTTAAGGGTTTAAGGGTTTAGGGTTTAACAGTTTAAGGGCTTAGGGTTGAAGGGTTTAACCTACGCCCCCCAAGGTATTGACTCGGGTCTTGCCCTTGCAATCTCATGCTCACGCCATCTCTA
>CAJNIZ010044674.1:36745-48444 GCA_905231905.1 Symbiodinium pilosum | reverse complement strand
TCTTTTGAAATTTGCTTTTACCCTAGAAGCGGTGGATCTTTGGGGGAAAGGGGGGGGGGGTGCATATATTTATATGTGTATATATATATATATATCTCTCTCTCTCTCTCCCTCTGTGTTTGTGCTAGCTCTACCATTTCAGGTGTTTGGTTTGCAGGGCTTGCTGCCCAGCAATCTTTTCGTTTTTGTTCTTAGTGTGGGTTTCCCAAGATTAGGGGTCCCTTTAAAGGGGCTATATAGGGGTCAAGTAGTGTTTGCGGCTTAGGGTTTCCCAAAATTTGGGGCACCTTCTTGGGGGCCCTATCATAAGGACTGTAATATTTTTGGGTCTATATTGGGGTCCCCCTGTTTCAGGAAACTGCCTAGTACTGTGGGAATATTACAACTCAGTGCAAGTGAGAGGTCGCTTCTACGGAAACTCTACAAACAACTATAGTGTATGGTTGTTTCCCAAAATAGGGAGACCCCCGAAAAGCGTACCCATAATCTGGGGAGACCCCCATGTTGGCGCATGAAAAATTGTGTCCACCAGGCCCCAACCCTAAACCATAAGCTCTCCTGCCCCTAAACCCCTAAACCCCCAAGCGCTAAAACCGACAGTTTAAACCTTAAGCAATTGAAGTCCCATCACCCTGTCGGCCTGCACACGCAAGGAGTTAACGCCTTCACCGCCTGCAAAAGTGAGTCAAACGCCCACACACACGCTCGGACATGCGGCGTACGGGTTGGGGTTTATGCTTTGAGGGTTTTAGGGTTAGGGTTTAGGGGTTGGGTTAGGGGTAAGGTGTTAAAGTTTGGGGTTTAGGGTTGCCATAGTCTAAACTCCAAGTATCCCCCTTAATGACGCCGAAAGTGGTCCTCCATATAATGATTTCTATATAACCCCGCTTAAGGGATTTAGATTATGGGCTATATAGGGGTTTAGGAGTTCAGGGTTTAGGGGCAGTGACAGCAACCATGCTTTGTCTAGGGTACTACCCTTACCCAGCAACAACAGTCTGCAGCAGGGCGAAGATTCTGGCTGTATATAACACATAAGATAGAACTGTAAAATACAGTTCTCCTTAAGTAGATAGAAGGCTTGGGATACATTACGGTAAGATCCCCCATAGACCCCGTATTCTATCTACTTAAGGGGGACTAGAACTTGAAAACTACAAACTGTTATTGGGTTGCAAGTAGCTAAGGTTTGCCTATGACAGGCTCGAAGCTGCATGGGTAGCTCAGGCGACGTTTGCCCGCCCTGCGGTTAAGCCGAGAAAGACTGCATGATTGCCTAGTACTTTGAAAGCTACTCTTACATAAGGCCACAGAGTACTATTGCATACTAGCCCTGAGTCCCCTTCAGGGCCATGAGGTGCGATCAGGTTTGCAGAAACTTGAAAGCACAAGCATGCAATGTGCCTCAAACTTGAAGAAAGTCCTGGCACAACCTCCAAAGTACTTATGCAGCACGATCTTGGTGGCAGCACCCCGTTTGGACGTACTACAAACTAAAGGAGAATTCTGTCTGACTCTACGTGTACGCCTATGATACCCATATTGGAGGCACCGCTCGCTTGAAAGTTGTGGCTGGTTTTGCCTGGATCAAGGTTCAGGGTTTACGGTTTAGGGCCCTTAGCCCTAAACCGTGTGGTCGGTACACGCTTCAGGGCTCGGGGCCTTTTGGTTAATGCCAACTCCTCTACCAAAATTTGTAAGATCCCAACCCTAAACATTAAAACGAACCCCAACAGAGCAGCTTCCATCTTCTTTTCCATTCCCCCTGTATAACCCGAACAACCCGCTATGTAACACTAAGCCCTTAACCCTAAAATGAAAGACAGTTGTTATACCCATATAAATACTTCCTGCGCTACCCCAGCTTTCATCTCATTGTTCGCGTCATTTTCCATGTTTCATTTGCTTCTCCATTACTGCACCTGAAAATAGTACTCTCCATTTTCCGTTATTACTATATAATTACTAAAACCTAAACAAACCCTAAACCCTAAAACCCCCTTCACCCAAGCAAGCCACTTTGAATTTCCCTATATAACCCCATATAACCCTTATCTAACACAAAAGCTTTCCTCTGCATGTGGACTCTGAGCTGCACGCCACAAACTAACACACAACCCTAAACCCTAAACCCTAGACTCCCTAGACTAGACCCTTTAACCCATTCTTCCCCCTTCACTTTAGCAAGCCACAGTCTTCCGCACAGGACTAAGTCCCAGAAATTCCAGCTCGCCGAAGCAGGCGGGCCGGTCATCCTCCTCTTCCTGGGTTGAGAGGTTTAAGGGTTCGGGGGTATAAGGGATTAGATTGGAGTTTGGTTTAGGATTTTTTGTGTGTTCCCGTTTAGAAATGTAGGAAATTGTTAGGTTCGCGGGGAGGGGGGGGGGACTGAATAGAGTTTAGGGTCTGCTGTTAGTGCTGCAGGCTCCAGGATTTGATGTTCAGGATTTCAAGTCTGGGGTTAAGGGTTTAGGGAAACCGAAAAACCCTAAACCCTCAAAGCTTTGAGGCTTATTGTGCGTCAGGGATTTTGCGGTGTACCTGCACTGAGGGAAGACTCTATTACTACTACCATTCCTAGTACCATACTACTTTTGCTATGGCGGTTATTTCTATTACCAGTACTAAGTACTATTAATGTTATTACTCTAACTATCACCGCGGCTACAACTAAAACTATTGTATTGCAGGTTGGCAGCTTACAGCTTTTCTGCACCACTTTCTACACCATCTGAAATGCTTATCTCGGCCCAAGGTTTCCCTCATGATAGGGGTAATACTGTTGATGGAGGAAATCTTGCACCACCTTAAGTCCCTAAAGTTTTAGGAATTACAGTAGTCTGGGGCCCTTAGGTGGTGCAAGATTTCATCCATCAACAGTCCTGGGGCTATATCAAACCGTATTCTGAATGGTATCCAACTGTTACTGAGTACCCAGGGCGTAGGGCTTAAAAGTCAAAGGTTTGGGCGCAGGGTTTGGGAGTGGGCTCTTGTGGCTATATGGGACTTGCTTTTTTGCTTTGGGGGCTCAATGTTTACAAGCGTCTTAGGTTTAGAGTTTTGGGGTTTGCAGCTCCGAGCTAGAGTAGGGGGGTTGAGTTTCAACTTATACGAAGCACTCTGTTCATGCTGCATGTACCATGCCCCTGATTATCTACAGCTCAGTATTATCCCCCCCAATTTTGAAGTAGAACTATAAAACTCTAGGTACTTGGGGTTGTAGGTTCAGCCTTAACCTTAAACCCTAAACCCCCACAACATGCATCGGGACTCCTAGATGAGGGCAAGGTTTGGGGCGGGAAGGTGTTACGACAACCTTAAAAGGTAGGGTGGAGGGTCAAGGCTTTAGGCTTTGGTGTTTAGGGCTTAGGGTTTAGGGTTGGTTAAGGTTCCCAAAATTACGGGCAGCATTTTTGGGGTTCCCAAGAAGAAGGATTCTAGTATTCGGAGGTCTATATGGGAGCCCTCTATTTCCGGAAATTACCCTTTAGGTTCCCGAAAGCAAAACACTCAACGGAATTTCTCGCGTGCCATGTACCAATATGTATGTGGATAGCTGTGGCTCATGCCTCAAAACGTACTTTTGCTTGCGCCCAAATTGAAACCAATTCTAGACACGCCCAAGCCCCCAAAATCTGCAAAAACGAGCAAACTTTATCTTGAGGTACCTCCTCCTCATCATCGTCTGACAAAATGCCCGACCCCAGCCGATTTCGAGCCGCCGCATCGTCCTGCTGCACAAGCTTGGGGCCAGGGCAAGTCGGGCCGGGTCTTCATGCTCTGGTGGAAGGCTTTTCTGGCACCTTAAAATAGTAGTGATAGCAATACGGGTTATAATCATAGTAGGAATATAATAATCATAACAATAGAAATAATACTCTCAACTGTAGGAAGTCGACCCATCACACCGGGATTGGCGAAGATGTTTTGATAGAACTCTCTGGGCTCAGACTTGCCTCATTCAATAAGGTGGGATAATACCTACTGGAAGGGTCAGGGGGACTTAGTAAGCAGGTTATTACTGGGGATTAGTGGGGTTATTGTATGGCTTAGGGGGGTACAAGTATACTTACTAAGCCCCCTTGACCGTCCAAGTAGGGTCAACCCAAGAAAACATGACCTCAACACTTGAAACGGAGTTACCAGCAACAAAACTTATTCCGCAAAAGATGACAATAGAAACCTGCCTCGGCCCAAAAAACATCGTCCCCCTTAAGCCTCATTATTGCTAGCGCACGCCCCCTCCCCCTTTGTGAAAGCTGGCATGAACTTGGCATCTCAAGTATACAAACAGTATACGGATTTAGCTGCTGTCAAACTTGTAACTTGTAACACAAGAACTACTCCTCTAATCCTCCTTCTTACTGGGGGCTAGTAGGGAATATGGGAATAGACTATATATGGGATTTTATAGGGATGTATTTCTATATTCCCTACTACCCCCCTGTAGGTCTTGTTGCCATGTGGCATTTAAGCACCTGCATCCTGCATGGAAACCTCTGTAACCCACAAGAGCTGCCAAACTGCAATATCACAGTTATAGTTATAGCAAGAATAGTACTAGTAATCAGTAGTACTAACAGTGATACAAACAATGATAATAATCGTATTCACAATAATCGTAGAAATAGTAAAAATAGCTGCCAACCTTGAACCCCAAGCATAATCCCCCTTCTTTCAAAGTGCGTATGCAGCCTTCTTACCGCAGCTGCCCCGGATTTCGGTGCGCACGGTACGGCCGGCCTCTCACTCAACAGGGAGCAGAGTTTGGCGTTCGGGGTTGGGGACGTGGGTCATTAGTTTCGTGTTTTCAGCCTATAGAAACAGATCAAAGTACGCTCTTTCTTTTGGACTGAAGACTCAAGGCAATTTGAAGCCTTGACCGAGGTTTGAAATGTGCAGCGTTTCAGGCTCTGCTGGCTTAGCGCATGAGTTACTGGGTTGTTCGTAGGGCATGGAAGAAGGGAACAAATCATGGGAACTTATATAATGTAATGTTGGACCTGCTTTAGTGCTGCCCCTCCCACTAGCAATAAGGGGGGTCAGACAAAATAGAAATTGAGGCCCCTCCATAGGGGCCCTCGCTTACGGTTCTGCGGTAACATCACGTGAGCTCATCCCTAGATTTTGGGATTCGAAAATCCACGTCAAGGGGCTAGTTGATGCTCTGAACATCAAACCTTCTAAGCCTGAAACCTGAATGACAATTTCAGAGTTTGTGGGTTGAAGGGTTCCACTTGAAGGAACTGCAGTGACCTGCAGCCTGTTTAGGCAAGCCCACCTAGAAATTCCTGGGGTTTACCTGTTGTCAGTCAAGCACAGGGCAGTGTGTTGTGTTGAGAGCCGGAGAGATGCAGGGCTTAAAAATTGAGTAGTGTTTTTTGGTGGTTGAACCTAGCAAGACAACATTGTTTATTTAAAATACTATACCCCCAAAGGAGGATAGAATCTTACTCTGTATTGGGTACCATAGTCTTCCCAAATAAAATGCTACTCAATTGTGCTTTTGACTGGCACTTTTGACAACGACCTTTCCTCTCGCTAGCATTCGCCAGGCAATGGCAGAATGGTTTTAGCATGGAGGGCGTAAGCCTGGCTCAATGTGACTCACATACCTCTGGTATCATATATATATATAGAGAGAGTAGCATGCCTACTGTCCGGCAGAGTCATCCACATGTTAGCCTCCCTAATCTTGTTCGCCAGCAGTCGGCGGGCGCCAGGGTTAATTATGACAGCAAGAGAGGAGGCAAGCAGAACAGTACTGATGATGGCTTCCTAAGCAGAAGTCACAAGAGTTCCGGTGTCAGCATCGACAACAGGCGGCAAAAGAGCAGTAAGCACCTGTAAATGTAAGCGTAGGGCTAGGATAAGCAGAAAAGCCAGAGCGGGCGTTCTCAGCATAACTAGGGGGCCCTTTGCTTTATTGCGCATTACAAGCCCCAAGCCCCAAAACCTCAAACACCTACACCCTAAACCCCAAAACCCAAACACCTGCACACTAAACCCCGAACCCCAAACACCTACACCCTAAACCCCAAACACCTACACCCTAAACCCTAAACACCTACACCCTAAACCCTCAACCTCAAACACCCACACTCTACATCCCGAATCGCAGGCGAAGCCGCAATCTCCACAGCTGCCATACCATCCTGCAGTAGTACTAGCTCCTTGCTCTTGGGGCCATCATGTAACACCTCGGCTCCGACGACTTCAGGGCTTGGGGTTCAGGATTTAATGTAAGGGTTGGTTTCAGGTTTGGGGTTTAGGGGTTTAGGTTTGGGGTCTTAGGGTTTCGGATTTGGTTTGAAGGCTTAAGGTTTAGGATTTGGTGTTTAAAGTTTAAGGTTTGGGAGTTAGGGTAGGGTGTGTCAATACTTCTTATCTGTTCGCAGTGGGGGTAACAGGACTAGCCGAGAAAATGGAAGCTATTGCAACTGTAGGGGTTGGGGCTTAGAGTTTATCATCTTCACGCTCAACCAAATTTAGTTTCCCTCGTCAGTGCTACACATATCAAAGCGCCGTCTCCAAAAGCATTCTAGAGTTCAACAACTAACAACCACCTCAAACCCTTTGAACCCTAAACTCTGCCCTGAAATCATGCTGGGCTTTCCATAAAGGGAGGGCCCCTAATTGCCGACAGGGGATTACAAAGGGACAAAGCAATGCTTTTGTGCCTTGCGCCTTGTAGAGAACATGGAAGCGAATGTGGCTTATCTGTGAAGGGTGATAGCTGTTCTAGGCCCCTTTTTGGGCTTCCATGTCATTTGGGAAAGGGCGGTTGCTTTTGAGGAGCTCCTGCTGCTGGAGTTGCATTGAGGCAACACTGTCAACCATGTGAATATGAATAGGGAGTAACAGGGAGTAGGGCTTAGAGTTCGGGACTTGAAGGCGTGTGGCCGATCTAGATCTCCCACATACCACGAATTATCGCGCTTACCTGCAGAGTACTGGGTGACCAGGCTTTTGGCGAGCTTTTTTTGCTTGGTTTCTTCGGTGGTCTAGGCAGGCTTGAGGCTTGCACAGGTGCCCAGCCACCTGTTGTCGGCAACCGACTGGATTTTCCGACAATCCACCTAAAAAAATCAAACAGGGCAAAGCTTCTATCTCTCCAGGGAAGTAGACCCTGCGGAGCATGTGCTCGTCAAATGCTTCCAGCCTCACACAGGGAATCTCTTTTGGGAGCGCCGCTATGCAACATGTTCCTGATGTCTTGGGGGACGAGTTTGTGGAACTAATCTTGAACCCAGTAGCCCTTAACCTTGCAGGCCTCTTAGACAGTTTAGCAAGCGCAAACACAAGCTGAAAATATTGAGAGAGCGGGTAATGTAGGGAAGGAAGGCACTTCAAACAACATGAATTCTACCTTAAGTTCTAGGATTTAGAGGATTACGGGACTGGAAACAAGATGGAACTACTGACTTGTTTAAGCGCTTTCAGGAAAATGTTGGGACTTGTGTAGGCTTCTACAGCACGTATTTATACATGTCAACCCTTTGTCTTGGCCACCTGGAGCACCCATTGTCCCAACTGCAGCTTGCGTCTTGCGTTTATAAAGTATCATCTCCCCCTCATTACATCTGCACTAACACCCCCGGCCCTAAACGAAGCCCAGCTAAGGAATACTCACGATTGATTTATGGCTAACGTAAGCCATGTTTGAGGCTGGGGGGCTTTTGGCGGATGGTAATATACCCTATAGGCATCAAAATACAGGCACAAAGTAGCTACGATTGGGTTTTTTTAGTGCCCAAAATACGCACTATTTGTACGCATAAATACATATGCCACGGATAGGACCCCATTAATGATACCCAGGTCGGAAAAGGAGCTTAAGACGGCACTAGAAGGTGATATATGGGGTTGCGGGTTTGGAGTTTGGAGTTTGGAGTTTTTCTGGTCGGGGGGTTAGGGCCTTTTCGGTGGCTTAGAGCTTCGGGTTTACCTTCGGGTTTAGGGTCAGGAGGGCCTCACTTGGACCTTCGTGGTTTCAACCATATATTGGACTTAGGAGGCTCATAGTTGGGTTGCCAGTACCATTTCAAGTAAGGCTGTAATCACGCTGAACCTCCAGCGCGGAAATTGGCTGAACTCACTAAGATTTCTCAAAACAAGGGGCCTTGGGACAGTGAGGAGAGGTACATGTATATGTGTGTATACATATTTCTATCTATCTGGATGCCCTTCAAAACGACCGGGGCCACTAGTAGGAATTCCATTTAGTGATTTATTTTGAAAATCCCTACTGTTCTCCAAAAGAGGTAACAAGTCAGGGACCCATATCTGTGAATGTCAGGGTACGTGTGATAAATATCTACAGACACCAGAACGCAGTTCAAGTCATTTCTGCGAAGCACCCACGACGAGGATCTGAGTTCTTACGGAGACACTGGAAGTGATCTCATCATATGGGTACGCATCCACACAAAAAAAAATGGGCTTTCGCTGGATTATATGCATTTCGCAGGAAAGATCAGGTGTAACAGTGCGGGATCTCTACTTCGGGGTGTTTCGCAAAATGAGAAGGACCCTAAAGAACAGTGGATGAACAACAAGCACGGCCCTGATTATGACAAACTTTCGGAAGTATGATCGCAAAGTGTCCTTCCAAACCTTGTTGATCTCCGCGTTACAGGTGGGGTCGGGTTTTAGGGGGTTTAAGGTTTAGGGCTGCAAGTATTTGACTGCCTGAGAACGAGAATGGGGAAGCTGCTTTGGAATCTGATTTGGCTACTCTCTTGTAGAGTTTAGGATTAGGGTCAGGTTTAGGGTTAGTTCACGGTTTACAAGGTTTAGGACAAACCCTTAGAACAACAGCGACCCTGCCCCGTCAGAATTTTATGGGCGTATGACATAGGGGGGGTCGTAGCACGGGCAGAGCAAGGAAAATTGGGTGTCAACAAAAATGCGTAGGATTCCTCCGCTCTAAAACCACAACCTGAAGGCTGTAGCATCTGAGTCGAGGGCATCTTCTGGGACAGCCCCGTGAAGATATCGCAGGTGTGCGTCCGCGTTCCCGAGAACAATCGGTCCATAGCGATGTCGAAGAACGTCCTCACGACCCAGACTTACTGGGGGTGATTAGGGAGTAAGGGAATATACTATATAGACATTCTAATGCCTTATTCCCTACGGACCAGGGTCTCCAGAAACAGGGGTCCGCTTTGGGTGTCCCTACACTAAGGGCAATTGCAACCATTATCCTATCTCTCCTGGGCATCCCTACGCCGCGGTTTATTACACTTACTGTATTTGGGGGACCCCTCTTCTGGAAATGCTATCAGGATCCTAGGCTTAGAGCTTAGCGAAACCACCTTCTCAAGCCCCGGATGCCTACACCATTTGGGACTTCATGTAATTGGCGGGAACGGGGAGGGCGCTTAGGCAAACCACGCAAGTAGGTTTGACAATGCGCATACTTGAAGAAATCCAGCTCTTCCCTATGTACCCTGGATTTTGGATGGTCAGCAGGGCTTAGTAAATGTTATACCTCCAACAAGCCATTTGTGTAACAGTCAATACTACCTTGATAATTTGTGGACATGGGTCCCCATTGGTAAGTGTTAAGGACTATACTAAAGTATAAGCAGGACCTCTATGTTCAAACTTTTCATGGTTCCATGGCACTAATATTGACGATAGCCCATATGCCCCTGGAGGCCCCTGTTCCTGGCTGGATTCTGCAGGCCCCTAAAAACCTCTCCTGGTGCTTTAACCAAACCAACCTCCTTTTTGACCCTTTCAATCCCTTCTTGGGGTGGTGCTAAACCCACAACTGCACCCCTTTAGGGCTCAGCAAGCCCTTCTCGGGTGGTGCTTTAACCGAACCGCGTGATTTTCCTGGCCTCGGCTGCTCCCATCACGAAAACCAGCAAACCCTGAACGCCCACTTGAAATACAACAAAAACGGGTTTGAAGACTGTTGGGATGTTTCTGGAGGAACACAGGCAGAGGCGGCGAGCGAATGAAGAAAAGCAGGTGAAAAGGTTAAATGAAAAGGGATTCAGGGAGGGTTTGGTGATTCCAAATATGTATAGTGATGTAAGAAGCCTTGCTAGCTTCCAGCTCTAGCTAATCGCGAACCCTCAACTCTAAACCTTGAACCCTACACTTAACTACACCCAGTTCAGGGTTTAGGATTTAGGGCTCCAAGAACCCTGAACGCAGCACCCTCAGTACGGGGCATATATATATATATATATCTCTATCTATATATACCTGGACCTCCCAAATACCATAGCAACGGCCGGACACCCAAACATGGTGGGCCCCCTAAGCCATTATTATAGGCATTTGGTAGGTCCTGATGTTTTCAAACGTGAATCCTGGGATCTTGTCATCTTTGGGTAAGGTTTGTTGAGATCGCCAATAGAGCTATGAAAGAACAGTTTAGTAAAGGTCTGTACATACACCCCTGACGACATAAAACCTAAAAATCCCGAAGATCGGAACCCTAAAAGGTGTAAGGGCTCCTATCCCCTGAAGGGGTAAGGGCTCTTGATTTTGGCCTATGCTTCAACCTAAACCCTAAACCCTAAACCTTCGAACCGTAGAGTTGTCCGAGGCTCTCATAATGCTGGGCTTCCGCCGGAAAGTCCTGCGCAAAGGACTTTGGGTTTGGGGTTTCGGGCTTTGGATTTCGAATTTAGGGTTTAGGGGTTTCGTGTTCAAAGTTTACGTTTTAGGAGTTATAGGGGTAGGGTTGAGGCTTTACAGGGTGGAAAAAATGGGGCTTCTTTGCAAAGCTCTTTGAATCTACAATCTTCATCGCGGAACAAGGCTATCAGCATGACTCAGCGCCCTGTAAATCTGCACAGGCTGCTTGAAATCTTCTGTACCCCACCTCTGAACAACCTAAGCCCAAGAGAGACCTCAACACCCCAAACCTTACGCCGTTGACCCCTACAGTAACAATTGCACAAGAAAAATGAGAGTTGCAACAACCAACTGACTTCAACGTCAGCTACAGTAAGGGAGCCCTACCTACCCTCAAACAGCACAAACTCTGAACCCTAACCCCCAAAGCCTAAACCCACCTAAACCATGTGGCTAGATGCTCTCGATGTGCCTCCAGAAGCCGTCGAAAAGATTCGCGCCGGATTTCACAAACCATGCCTGGCGCAGGATTTAGGTTTAGGGCTTAGGTTTACGATCTACGGCCTGGCATTCAAGGAAACAACAAAGAGATTGTGCAAAAACCTCCCTAGCAACGACCGCCCCACCCGATCATTATGAAGATTTCTCTGGAGTATAGTGATACTGAATAGAGGGCTCGGCCCTGGACATAGGGTTGTAATTGTCTGAACTAAGCTTGTCATCCTATCGCAGCCTGAATGACAGCTTGTGAGGCCATTGAAGACTAGCTATCAAACCCTAAACCCTAAACTACCCCCAAAACCACCTGGGACTGGCATTAACACTATTTGGCGGGGGCTCTTGTTTGGCCCAAATAAGAACTTCCCCCCCCCTCCCCGCTTGTGTGGGGGTGGGGGGGGGGGAGAGAAGAAGAAGGGGGGCCGCCCTTTATTACTATTACTATTTCTATTTCTATTTCTATTTCTATTCCTGTTACTATCACAACTACCATTACCAGTATAATTACTATTGTCACTGCTACGATTAAGAGTTGCTATCACTAGTAATATTCCTATTACCATTACTTTTGCTGCTAGTACCAATCTTACTATGATGTTCAC
>CAJNIZ010044674.1:23277-36183 GCA_905231905.1 Symbiodinium pilosum | reverse complement strand
AGACCCCCCCCCACCCCGCTATCGGTGCCATCTGTACTGACTAGGAGAGCAGCAAAAACTACCGCATTTTCCAGGGTGCCTCGAAAAACATCTTTACCCTCCCGCATGGAGCCCTAAAACCTTGAACCTTACCCTGAACCCCTGAACCCTCTCGACCCTCAACTAGTGAGAGGATTATCTTAGCTTTGTGCTACCATGAACACCATGGCGGAAGACCCTGCAGCGATTTCGGATTGCAGTCTTGTGCAGCATTGCTAACTGTTGGAAATGGTGCGTGCTTGATTCCTGAGCCACGGAGTAAGCAGAATCCGAGGCCCAAAGTGTTCAAGCGTGCTTGAAATGTACAGAGTCGTGGCTCTGTGGAGTCAGCAGGTCGTAGGTTCGTTGCATGTATAGAGCAAGACAGAAGTGAACAAGTACTATCCGACGTGGTTCTGAAAGACTATGCTTATCCTTTCACCACTCCGACCCTCCAGGGGCTGTAGCAGGTCTTGTAGTGAAAAGCATTGAAATAGTAATAACAGTATCGCGTAATGGGTGCTAGCAGCAGCAGAAACAGCAGGAGTAGTAGTAGTATTAGTAGTAGTAGTAGTAGTAGTAAGTATAGTAGGTATGAGTAAACGTAAGAATCCAGGAGTGTGTCGGTATCTGACAATGGCTGCGCGAGGTGCTCGAGGCGGATGCCACCAGAGATACCCGCCACACCTGGCAGTTGGCAGGATTTGACGTCCAAGACCCTACCTGCAACAGAATGCGCCTAAAGCTTTATAAGCCCTAAACCCTAAACGCTAGGCCCGATACCTTACATAACCCCTAAACCTACACCTTAAATCCCTGGACCCTCACTACTTAAGGGATAGCTCCTACTAAGTTGCAGGAAAGTGGGGTTTCAGGCAAACCCCGGACGGGCTTTCAAGGGGGAGGACCTATGGGATTTCTGCACGGTTTAGTTTAGGGCTCAGGGGTTGAGGCTCGGTTTCGGGCTTGGGGCTTTGCAGATGTTGCGAGTTAAGGCAACCCCCAAGGTTGCATATTACGCCCCAAACAAACATGGAATCCCATCTAGCGCTTTGATTTCAAAGGATTAGCAGTCGATGTGGCTTGTGGGAAGGCATGTTGAGAAACCAAAAATATCGACACAATAGGAACCATGTCAGGTTTACGGTTCAGGGTGGCAACCTTGTACAATGGGCGGGTTGGAGTTACCAAAACATTCTGATAGGTAATCCCAGGGTAATTCTTTTCGGGTGTCAGATTGCGGGGCTTAGCATGTATGAAGGCTTACGCGTTTGGGGATTCAGGAGTTAAGGGCTGAGGGTTCGAACGTACGCAGCTTTACGCAATCATACGTATTCTAGTATGCACCCTTTGGCTCAGCCCTAGCGTTGCACTCGCAGCCCAAATTCAGAATTGCTTGTCAATATCCACGTCTATTCGAGGTACCCTCGACTATATTTCTACAAGCAACCTAGAACCACAACGTTGGTAATTATCCCTCTATAACCCGTTCGATCTCTGTTCTTGGCGTCATGTCACTCAACCCTATATATGGTCATCTCAGACTTATGGGGTCCTTCTGGCTATAAATTATATTGCAGCACCTAATATTTGGGGTACCAAACTGAAACCCTATCTTTGGGAACTCCCCATATAATCCCTATATCAGACTTGGGCACTTGAACTCTTAGGGTTTGGCATTAAATCCCTTAACCCTAAACGCTTGAACAAACTTGGGTACTTTACTGGACCCTCATGGCCCCTAAACCCCAAACCCTAAACCGGGTTTGGGCCTTGACATTAGATCCCCACCTGCTCCAGGCTCAGCAACATGGTCTCTCCGTAGTGCGACCCCTGGTCCAGCCGCCTGGGAGAACAGCATTGAAGGTTTAGGGTTTAGGGTTTAGGGTTTAGGGCTTAGGGTTTAGGGTTTAGGGGGTATATGATATAGGATGATATAGGGTTCCCCTTAATAATGGAGAATCAAATGGAAAAGAAAATGGACAATGAAATGGAAACTGCCATATATAGGGTTATGTAAGGGATTCTAAGGGTAGCATCCCCCCTAAAAACCCCTATCGTAGTCCCCTATATAGTCCCCATAAAACCCCTTTAAGGAGTTTAGACTATGGCTTATATAGGGTTTAGGCCAAACATTTGGGGTTTTTGTAACCCCCCCCCACTCTCAGAAGGAACCCCCCCCCCCGCTCCCCCTCATCATGAACGCCCGCAGAACATGCATGTATTTAAACGGTGGAATATTCATTGTGCACACGCAGAGGTGAGTATTAAATTAGGGAGAGAGGATCAGCTTGAATTTCAGGCAACAATCCTGAGCTCGCAAGCTTAAATCTCTCGGGAGCCCAATGGGTGTAGGGGATGGCGCTTAGGCTCTAGGTTTTTGGGGGCGGAGCAGTACAGTTCAGGGCTTGGGATTTCGAGCCTGGAGTTTGCGGTTTTAAGTTTCAAGCTTTGGGTTGCATGCTTGCTGAAGGACTGAGCTTGCTGCTGTTGAATCCTCATGCACATGTGCCTGATACCTGAGTAGTGTTTTTTTGGTGGTTGAATCTAGTAAGATTATATTCCTTATATAAAATAGTATACCCCAAAAGGAGGATATAATCTTACTCTATATTGGGTACCATAGTATTATTATGATAACGTACTACTCACATGGGGTTGCCTCAATCCAAGAGCAGGTTTCAGGTTTTTGCTTCAACTCTGCGGCTCAGGCGCTTCGTGAAACTACCATGCACGTACCCCACGTGAGTAGTATGTTATTGGGGGATACTCTGGTACCCAATATAGAGTAAGATTATATCCTCCTCTTGGGGTATACCATTTTATGTAAAGTCTGGCAGGCAGGGACAGCGCCCAGCTGAAAGCTTAGAGGCGCTGGGAGCTCTGCGAGCCCAGGGTAGAGTTATGTGGGGGTTTCCCAAAATTGGGAGGTACCGTTATGGGGGTCCCAAGAAAAAAGGAGAATAGTGAATAGTATTTTGGGGTCTATATTGGGGTCCCCCTATTTTGGGAAACTACCTTTTTCCAGTCAGTAGCACCAAGTACCTTGGCAAATCCTTTCAGAACTTCAAAGCATCCTCAACCCTGGAATCGGCCCTGAAACTCCGCGGAATCTCGAAGCTCTGATTGGAATCTGGAATCCTGGGGCTCATCTTCAATTCCCAAATGCCAAATGGGCAGCCAGCCTGGCACAACACCCGTGCTTCCGCGTAATTCTCAAGCCTTTATTGTGGATGCGCACTATGCATGTAGGGCGTTCGGCTGCAGTCTTGCGCTCCAGCGCGCGCTCTACAGTGAACTACCATTACCATTACCATTACCATTACCATTACCATCACTAGAATGGTCCGGTCGTAAATGGCATGGGTCAGATCAGCAGTCGTGGAGGCTATCCGGCTGAACATCGCCAAATGACTACTCATGAACATCGCTTGTGGAAGCTTAAGCTGCAAGCCGACATGATTGGTAGAGCGGCTTTGAAGGCGATGAACTCACAGCATGTGCAGCAAAGGTCGCTCGATTACGAAAGGCAGATTCAGGCACTGCAGGCAGCCCTTGAAGCAAGAAGAGAAGCCGAGGTAGTCAACAACCGCAGGGTATCAAGAAGGATCAAGGTGTAACCCAGCCAAGCAGCAGCAGCTCTTCCCCCTCAGCACCGCACGCGCCATAAGGACGGGTTGTATGCGGGAAGTATCGTTACGAGGTCAGGGTTCACAGCTTGTAGTTTACAACCTAGAGGGTTCAAGGGCCAAAATAATAGGATTTTAGGGCCCAAATACTATAATATTAAGGGTATGTGGGCCCTAAAACCCAATCATTTGGCTACTTGGAATCTCAGGGCAAGTACATACTTTACCTACGCTACCATATGATGTTCAGTTTGCACCTCTTCGACGGCAGAAAGTCGCAAAGTTTGGAGACCTCATCCAACCCTAAACCCTAAACCCTAAACCCTAAACCCTCATCCCTGTGATCATGGGAGGCCTCCTTGGGTGGGTCCTGGGGATGCTTAGCTGGTACTGCCTATCCTTACCTGGTTTAGGGGTTTAGGGTTTAGGGGTTTAGTGCTTAGGGTTTAGGGGTTTAGGGGTTTAGGGGTTTAGGGTTTAGGGGTTTAGGGTTTAGGGATTCTTCTTCGTTGTGAACTTGTAATAAACATCATCTTCTCTTGCTGGCTGCTTTGGGAAGCCTAGGCCACGACTGAAAAGAGCAGGCAAAGAACTCACCGTGCTGAAAACAAGAGAAGCCCAGCCTCTCAAATGGAGGCGAGTCCGAAGCATGGAAAACTTGAGGAGAAGGTCTCTGTCCTTATCATGGGAGATGCTCCTGGCCCTAGAAGCGCATTGAGGCAAAATCACCTACCAACAGCAGTCTTATATGTAGCGCATACACGCAGGAAGCCTACTTTTGGGAGCTTGATACCCGAATTCGTGGCTCGGATCCATGTAACCCAAAATGAAGAAGAGGTAGCCTCCGTCATGAACATCGCCAGACTCACCACTTGCGGTTCAAGGATTTGGGCAAACTCTCTGAGTTAAAGTGGAGCCCACTGCAGGAACAACTTATCAAACCCTGCCAGCATTCAGAGCATAGACTCAGTTCATAAAAGTCTGTTGAGGCCTGAAACCCTTTAACCCATCTCGAACTCAAGCCGCACCGGGAACCCTAGACCCTAACGTGAACAGGTGCGCGCCTTCTTCTTGACGATGAGGCTGCCACGGAGGACGAGGACCATGCTCTTGCCCGCGTCTCCCACCTTCTTACTGCTGCTTCATGGGGTATGGGGGAGAGAATCTAGGAACTACAACAAGGGCGAAAACAAGTGAGGATTAGACCGGAATAGTTATAGGGATCCACTCCCCCACTTCCAAAAGCACCAGCAAAAAGCCTTGCATAAACAGTTTCTGGTTTGGTTCGTTGGCTTTACGGCTTCGCACGTAAGGGAAACCAGGTAAGCCACATAAAGGATGATAAGGGTGTATGAAAGCTTCATGTAGAAGGGCTTTGAAAAGCATGAGTCCATCTGTGGCCCGATTGCAGACTATCCCCTTGCCGCAATGTGGTGGGGCCCACCAGTCTTCCAAAAAGGATACCTTTTAAAACATGTTTAGAAAGAAAACAGGAATTGCATACGTCCCTGCGCTATGTCAGAACTCCTGAGTCGGTCGTTCTGTGTCTTGGCCACCAGCATGATACTTAGAATCACGTGTGCAATTTCATGTTCTGACATAGAAAGCTGGAGTTCCAGAAGCATGCGAATGGACAAGGCTCTGGAACTTGAACCTGCAGCACCACACGCCCTGAGCCCTGGACTGTACTTGAAGTTTTATTTGTTAGAATGGGGCCATATGACTATATGAAGGTTTCTCTCAAAACCATCCCTGTAGAACGACCCCGAATGAGGACCCTTAGCCTTCTTATGATCTCTAAATACCCGTTTGGGTCCCGAGGGCCCTCCTCCGTCTTGAGAAGCTCCCGTATGGATTCCATGTTGACGTTAACCTGGAAAACTATGTGAGTATAAAACCCTAGTTTACATTTCACTTTCCGTGTGCGTTTCCATGTGATCCTCCATTGGTAAGGTAATCTCCCTAATGTATCTCTGAATCTGAAACCTTGTATATGCCCGACACTCGCCCTGAATCTGGTTTGCTGCTAAGGAACTTAAATTCAGCTACCATGGTATGGATATATAGTAAATATTCGCGTTGCTTTCTTGCTCTGCGAGCCAAGTGAAATGGAAATGTCGTCCCCTAAACCCTAAGCCCCTAAACCCCAAACCCCGTAAACCCCTAAAGCCTCAACCCTTGCGAAGCCGGGGGCCTCATGCACGGCCTGTCCGAAGCCAAACGCCCGAGTCGTTTCGGAGGCATCCTCACTTCACACCCCCTAAAGGATCCAAAAAATGGAGCCCCCTAATGATAGGGTTTAGGGTGTGGGGTCTAAAGGTTCCAAAAGAAAAAATAGAACCATGGAACCCCCAAAAAACCCGTAGTTTCCCCAATGTAATAATGGGTCCATATCGGGTGGGTTCCAATTCATTTTTGAAACCCTTTTAGGGGTCTGGGTCATGCAGCTGAAATGACATGCCCAAATTTGAGTTTCTGAAAATCGGGCACCTTTACAGGGGGTTTAGGCACTGAGAAGCCTAAACCCTAAACCCTAATCCCCGCCCTGGGCCCAAATAAGGAGCCCCAAATCCAAGACCTGTGGCCAGTCCTGGGCAAGCCGGCTGATGAAGCTCGCGCTGCAGTTTTTGAACATGGGCACCTCAGGGTTTGCAGGTCAGGGGGTTTAGGGATTAGGGTTTAGGGAGCAAAATAGAACCCATGCCCTCATCTTGGAACCTCCAAACAGAATAACAACCCAAAAGCCAGCTTCCAACACCAAAGTCCCACGATTGCCTCTACCAGGTCCTGTTCGATCATGATCGATGAGATGCCGACGTTGACGGCATGCCCTCGCCTTCACACGGTTTGGGTGTAGGGTTGCGGGGATTGCAGCTTGAGGGCGGCGATTTAGGTCTGGAATCCGTCGACGACCTAAGCTGTGATCTGCACATACCTCCATAAGATGCCATAACCCACCAAGAGCCTCACAACTACTACTTGCTGAGCGCACTTTCGCCAAACCTGGCCCAGGATCCATGTACGTGTGCGCGCACTGGTATGGCTTCTACAAGGACTTGTCTGACTGCGGTCAGCCATGAATGCTGCCGGTGCCCTTCCTCCTACTAGCGCACCTGTTCCTTCTGAGGATCCTACTCCTACTCTCATCACGACTGCTTACTGCAACCACTGCTACCACTAATTATAACCCCTTGGCCGACGGCGGCTGGTACTGCTTCCACTACTGCTGCAGCTGCAACTACAACTACCAGAGCGCGCGCAGCTGCAACGACAACAGCTGAACCTCCTGCCTATAACTGTCATTACACGAAACGTGATCACCATGTTGCCCCAGCCATAGTCGGGAACGACTTAAAGGTTCAGGGTTCAAAGTTTAGGGTTAAACACTGATCAGGGGCCTCTGCTATTTGCAAAGCAAAGCTGCCCCCTAAACAACTAACTTCTGTAGCAGCAGTGGCACTGGGAACCTTCTACTACTCCGAACGAGATTTCAAATGGTACTAGTCCTACTGCTGCTACTACTGTTGCTCCGACTGCTACTGACTGTTGCTGCTACTGCTGCTGCTACTTCTAGCACTACCCTATACTTTAGGAGGACCCCCCACCCTGTAATAGTGGTATAATAGGAATATAAGAGGACCCTAATATAGTCCTTATTGTCCAGAATAGTCACTATTACTGGGCGGGGGGTCCACCTAACCTATACTGCTGCAGCTCCCCATCCTCTAGTCGAAACTACAACTCCCAAAGGGTCCATGTAGGTATATGGGATATACTTGGGCCTTAAAGTAGGTATATGGGAACCCGTTTGGGCCCTAAGTATATACCATATACCTACATGGACCCTTTGGGACTGCAACTAGGAATTGTAGCGTCCCCGGCGTCCCGTGGCCTTTAAGCTTTACTATCCGTAATCGTCACCCCGCGCCCCCTTCAGGGTACACCCACTTTTGCAAAAGTGATATGGAGGTTTGCGGCAAATTGGGGGCTCCATGCTTGAGAATCCTTAAAAATGTAGGGATTACAGTGTATTGAGGTCTATACTACGGCCCCTGATTTATGGATATCCCCACATGGTGAACCCATCCTCAGCGCGCCGAACATAGACTCCGACCCGCCCTTAGAAGCACAAGGGCATCATTGTTTAGGTTTAGAGCTTTAGGGTCATTGGGGGGAGGGTTGAGGATTGAAGATTTAAGGTTGAGGGAGGGGATTTGCCTGGCCCGTTGTTCAACTTTCTTCCGTCAGGGTCCAAGTTCTCAAATCTTGGGACTTTAGGCATCGAATGATGTATTCAACAAAGCTTTTGGTATTGATATACTTCATGATCAGGGCAGGAAGGAAGGCTCCCTCTCTCGTATCGGGACGGAGGGCCACATCCTAAACCCTGAGCTCATGTGTTTACATGTTGGAACATTCCCCCTAAACCCTAAACCCTAAACGCCTGGCAAAGCTAAACGCTGAGGCTTCGGCAGTTACCGCATCGACACTACCTCTGGTCGCCCTCTTGCCTGCCGCGGTTTAGGGTTTAGGGTTTAGGGTTTAGATGGCGTCGCTCGACATGTGGTTGGGTTCTCAAAATAAGGGCCCCTGGGGACCCTAGGGATATGGGCACTAAAGGAGGAGCATGGGGCTCGCTCTTAGAGTAGGGGTTATATGGGGAACATTTTCAGAAACTTACACAACGTAGGGGCCTAAGACATCGAACTTGGTTTCGGTATGGATTGCACAATAGTCACAAAAAGTATGGCATGAGAGAACTGCATTATAAGATCGAAGCTTCTCATCTACTAAATTGCTTTTCCCCCAGGAAGAACCAACACTTGTTGAAGTTATATGAAATGTATGCGAGCATCCATACCCCGCAAAATCTGAAAGATCCTTCACCAGGATCTAGCTGCTTTTGTACCTAAGGCTGAGGCTAACTTGGGGAATGGTCATCGCCATGAGGCATCTGCAAAAAAAGGTGCGGTCCATATGGACATACACATATGGGGCTCGCTCAAAATTAGGGATACCTGCTTGGGGGTCTCTATAACAAGGATTATATAATATTTGGGTCTATATTGGGATCCCCTATTCATGGACAACTACCATATATGATGACCCAGCGTTTGCCGATGACAACATTTAGGCAATTTTTGATCTTCCTTCAGTTCATGAAATGTCAAGGTAAACCCTGAACCCCACATAGTAGCTTCCTTTTTCTTTTACATTATGCCTATATAACTCCTATATATCCCTGAATAATTCCTGGTAGTTTCCATTTCAGAACCCCCATATAGTACCCTAAACCCTAGGAGTCGACAGGTGGACCTGGCCACAAAGTACCCCCAACACAAGTAGTGTGCAATCCCCTCCCCCTAGGGTTTACGTTAACCCTAAACCCTAATAAGAGCCAGTGAAGGCCGCTATTCTGCATGCTTTTGGGGGTCCAGGCAGGGGTCGGCGGGTACTTGTAGGGCCAGGGGACTTAGTAAGCATACTTGTAACCCGTACAAGCCATAATGGAAACTACTGTATATGATTTACGGTTTAGGGTTTAGGGTCAGGGGGACCAAGTAAGTATACTTCTAACGCCTAAACGCCACAGAGTGACCCCAGTTATCCCCAATATTAGCCTACTTACTACGTCCCGTTGCGAAGGGTTTAGGTTCAAGGGTCTAGGGTCTGGGGTTCAGGGTCTTGGAGTGTCAAGGGGACGTAGTAAGTAGGTCCGGAATGAAGCAAGCTGCGTTACCACACGGCTTACGGCGCACACTCACTCCGACTTTTCGAATAGGACATAAGCAAACATGCCTAACGCAAGAACCCTAACCATCCAGCCCTAATCGTATTCATGGACGGGCCTTTCCCGCAAAAGTCCTATTCCCAAAATTCTAGACGCGAATCCCAAAGCCCGAAGTTAAAACCTGCAAACCTAAATCCTAAGCACATGAACCCCCAAGATTTTCAGAATCATAGCCTGTTGGGCTTTGCATTAATGGGTTTCAGGCCTTTCGGACTTTTTTAAGTTTCGGGAAATTGCTTTACCCACTTTAAGGGGTCCAGATAGAGCCTTCTTTTGTTCCCCGTCCGTCCGACTTCGCCCACCTTCGCCGGCTTTGGCTTGTAGTATCGAAGCCCTGGGTCTGGCAGTAGGCCTGAGGAAGCAGGTTGGGGTTTATTTAGGGTTTTGGGTTTGGGGTTTAGGGTTTAGGGCTTTGGGGTTCTGGGGTTCCAGGTTAGGGTTGAGGGTTTGGGATTTAGGGTTTTGGAGTTCCAGGTTAGGGTTGAGGGTTTAGGGGTTAGGGTTTAGGGTTTATATAAGGGTTCAAGGTTTAGGGCTTGTACCACAAGAATAGAGCATCAAATAAAGAATCCAGTCTAGGGTTACATAGTGTTATATACTGTGCTGTGTGAAGTATCTCCCCTGAAGATGAACTTTATTAAATCCTTTCCTTGAAGCCCCTCGAAGGGACATAATGGGGAAATATAGGGGGATGGAATCGAAAATGGAACCTACCGTAACATTATCTAAGGTTTAGTTTAGGGTTTAGGGCTGATATACAAACCCCTTCCGCCCTTACATCGAAAACACCCAATTCACAGGATAGCATAATGGGAATCTTTCACCTTGGGGTGGAGGCCTGTCATATTGGGAGAGGGGATTCGTGATTGCTATTATTTTGTGGACATCTCGGAAGTATATAGAGTTTAGGCATGCTATCCCAAAGTATGAGAATGCTGCCGGGGGCTTAGGTTCCATGTGCTGTGGGGCCTACATAATCAGAAGAAGGTTTTCGGGAATGCTTGAATAAACCTAAACGACCCTAAACTCTAATTCAATCCTTAATCCTCATCCTTTACTCCTTGGACCCTAAACCCTTAACCCACGTCCTAGACCTTGAGGCCTACAGTCCCCTTAAGTAGACAGAATATGGCTTTGGGTATGTCATAATAAGATCCCCATATGCCCCATATTCTATCTACTTAAGGGCGACTATAGGCCCTTGAAACCTTTAGACAAGGCACTGCAGTGTCCTTCGCGCTGCGAAGAATTCGGTTTTTCTGGGTCCTGCCTCGTTGCCCTTGCCGAACCACGTGCTTGGGGTTTAGGGCAAAGGGGATGGGCCCTAACCCCTAAGCCCTGAATTTCAGGGTTTTGAGTTCAGGCTGCTTAAAGGGAAGCCCATGACGTAAGGGGTTAAGGGTATGCATTTGGCTCTAAGGTAAAATAGTGAAGGGCCAAGAGGTTTGGGCGCAAAAATACGACCGGCCCGGCATGATGTCCGAGCGCTACAAGGGTTCAGAAGAACGTCTATGTGAGCCATTCTCGAAGCTCCTAGTATCCCCCTTAATAACCCGTAGGATACTCTACTATATAACCCCCTCTAAGGAGTTTAGAGTCTAGCTCATATGCTTTTTGAGGGGATCAGGTGGGATGCCCTGAAGTTTTGCAGGAATGAACCATCTAATGTTTTGTTGGAGGCTTGTAGCAGTTTCATGTGGACTTGCCTGGGTGTCCGTACTGTCGACAAGAATCTAAGTTGAAAGCTTGCATGAGACAGCTTCGCATGTAGGAGGTTGATGACGGAGTGGTTGAATCAGCGAGGTCAGCTAGAACCATATTTGCACGTGCAGGAAAATGTCCTTAAGTTGATGGATGAAATTTTGCACCTCACCGTAATCTCGTCTGAAGTACTTGGGTTAGAGGATGGGGGTTTCCATGGCATTTCTGAAAATTCACATCTCGCGCCTCGGCCGTCGCCTCGAAACTGATGCGCTTGGACATGGCTCCGGTGCATCAGGAAGCTGAGGGGGGTATAGGGTTTCGGGTACGGAATTAGGGAATGTATCGTACAGGGATCATGTAGGGCTTATATTCCCTTTTTTTTCCTACTGATAACCAGTAGCCGTGGGGCCTCAGTCCATAACTATTTGGGGTAGGGTATCACCACTGGGGGTATCGGGTCAAGTGCTTGGGATTAGGCGTGGGGGACGAAAGCCGCCCTGAACCCAGACCCTCAACCACTAGGTAGATACAGGTCTACTATGGTTTAATCTGTGAGAAAAACAAGAAGGGACTCTAGGATGTTAGGCTGCAGTTGACTTGAATGCTTGCCTGCCCAGCTCAGCCCCGAAGAATTGGTGGTTCTGTTCTACCTAACACACTGACTTGGGCATAGCAGCAGGGGCAGACGCTTCGTTCATCAAAGGACTGGCGCATGATGCCTTTATCCACGGGAAAAGGCCATGAGTGAGCCCAATGTAATGACAAGCTTGTCAAATTGAAGGAACTTATAGACTCCAAAATTGCTCTGTGGACCGAGTACAAAGACCACGAGAAGCTGCGAGCGCTAGCTGCGCATTGTGTAGCCGAGTCAACTGCTTTGCCATGTTTGCAGTAGGCATTAGCATCATCTGGGTTTACGTGCAAAGTCTACTCCGGAAACTGTTGCTCTGGCTGCTGCGAGCGAGAACTGCATCTGTGCCTTCGTTGTGGCTGTTGAAGCCGCTAGGACTGAAATTGCCAAGCTCTGGCACTGGCAGTGGGTCTTGCAAATCGTGCTACTTCAGCGCACTCGATTCCGCAAAGAAGAACAAGCAACCCCAGCACCAGCCGTAGCATGACTACTACAGGGTGCGTCACCAGAAACACAAGTAGTCCAACAGTTCAATTCTGCTTACACTTTTTGTGTTCCGCATCATTAGCCATTGATGTGCCAGCTGCTGGACCCTGCCGCGCAGCGGCAATGCCGTGAGCAGCGTAACCAGCGGTGCCTGGTGCTCGTCGGCCTCATCTTCAGAACTTGATACCCTAGGCATGATTTGCACCTATGGTGGATCCACTGTATGGGCTCCTAGATGTCAAACGGGCAACCCATATAATATATAAGAATATCCGCTCGAATATTCTTAGGGAACCTCCAATACGCACCAAAATCTGCTCAAAAACTCTACCTCATTTAGAGCTTATGATTTAAAGGTAAAGGATCGGGGCTCAAGCCCCGAAACTCGTAGCAGTACTGAAGAAGAAGAAAATCAGTCATGAAAGCGCCCACTGGGAACGCAGAGAAATATCGGGTTACAACAAGGGTTATTGTAGAGAGTATACTGAGAAATGCCCACTTGCCCGGCGGGAGAACCATCGCCTTCAACAGCTGTAATTTGCAGCATCGTATCCACTATCCTTGGGATCTATACTTGTACGACTGCGCGGCTGCTAGTGAGCTGTTGCCATTTTCTGCGCTCGACCCCTAAACCCCTAAACACCTAA
>CAJNIZ010044674.1:0-23177 GCA_905231905.1 Symbiodinium pilosum | reverse complement strand
GTGCCAATATCCTTTTGAGGTCGGGTTGAGGTGCCCTATACTGTTCTCATACAAGGGATGTGGGACCACAATTACCTTAAACCCTAAAACCTCTAAACCCTAAACCCCTAAACACCTAAAACCCTAAACCCCTAAACCCTAAAATCCCTAAACACCTAAACTGACCATCCTTTAGACCCGTCAGCTTGCTAGATGCCATGCCAAGGCCGGACCAAAGCCCATAAACTGTAAACCTCTGCTCTAGGGTTTAGGGTTTAGGGTTTAGGGGTTTAGGGTTTAGGGTTTAGGGGTTTAGGGTTTAGGGGTTTAGGGTTTAGGGGTTTAGGGTTTAGGGTAGACCCCTGGACTTGGATCTTGCGGCATGTTGTAACGCACTCAATCCATCTGAAAGTCTAGGCCACAAGGCCAAAACACCTAGACCCTAAAGGAAATGGCTATAGTATATGTTGGGGTTTTCTAGGATAATGGACACTACTATAGTATCTTCTTTAGGTGTTTAAGGTTCCCTAAGGCTCCAGTATGAAACAATCATATACCTAAACCCTAAGACCTCATCCCTACACCCTGTTTTCCCCACCCCTGACACCTTTGACCCGTAGCCCTTGATTTCCTGTATCCAGCAGTTGACATCTATTTGCGGCCGAAATATTTAAATGGGGGGTTTCCCAAAATTAGGAGTACCATGTGAGGAGTCCCCTGAATAAGGATTAAAATATCTTGGGGTCTGTAGTGGGGTCCCCCTATTGGGAAACTACCAAATGCTTTTAATGTCGCCTCAGGCCGAAACCTGGCTCCTGCGCCCAAAGCCCTGACCGGATTTCGAGCCCTCACCTCACACCCGCAAAGATCCGAATCCAAATTGTAAATCTTTGGCCCTGGAGGCCTCAACCGCGTTGATGCTAAGGAACTTATTTTAGTGACTATATGGGGGGAACCATATGAATTACGATATATACCCATTCTGGTAACTCAATTTCAGTTCCTTAAGAGCAAACCTAAACCCTAAATAGTAGTTTCCACTTTAGGTTCCATTATCCCTATATAACCCCTATATCAAGCAAACTGAATTGAAGTTCCTTGGCAGCAACCCAGTAAACCATCATCCCAAGCCTCAGCGCCGAAGTCCTACTCCCAAAGCCCTACTGCACAGATCGTAATCTTTGGTGGACCCCCCACCAGGCAATAGTGACTACATTTTTAGGGTTCAGGGTTTAAGGGATCACCCAGTAATAGCGACTATATGTTTAAGATTTCGGGTTTAGGGCTTAAGAGATAAGAGGGATTGTATTAAGGTCCTCTTATAGTCTTATACGACTATTACATGGTTGGGGGTTCCTCCGAATCGTAACCCCTCAGCCCCTCAGACCTTTTGACCGCTTCCCGATCCACAAGCACTAGCCCTTAAATCCTCAAACCCTAAGCCTAGAAACTCAAACTAACAATTATTTGTAGGCCCTCAGCGCTCAATACTCGATTGCCATAAGCTCGGGTAAGAGTAAGCGTTACTATCCCTATGACTATACTCTTGAGCTACCAGGAATAACAAGACTACTAGAAACCACAAAACGATTGAAAAATGAAGACAACAGCAGTAACGATAGAGAATAACAATAATGAAGCAACCACACGATAAGCAAGACACATAATGGTTCTCATGAAGATAATACGTTTTATCCTGTCGTTTAAGTCCCCGTAAACCCTAAGCCCTGTGGTCTGCCTTGAAGATGAAGGAGTTCGTCCTCTAAGGCCTCAGCATGTCTTCGGAGCCAGGTGCTCTCCTCCAGGGAGCTGAGGGCCCTGAACCCTTTAGCGTGCTTACTGTGAAGAGCGCTTAGGCCTTAGGGGGTTTTGACTGGTTAGGGCTTTGGAATGCTAAGGGTTTGGGATGTTTACAGTGAGGGGTAGACCTGACACCCCCAACTGAAAAACCTGAAGCCCTAAGCGCCAAACGCGGGTTTAGGGTTTAGGGTTCCCAGCCCTAAGCCCTAAACCTTAAGCGCGACATCCAATGCTCTGCAGCCTGCTCTTTGGCGTGGAGCCTCTGAGTATGTAGGGCAAGGCTCCGTCTCAAGGTCTCGACCTGCTTCCAGTTCAAGGCTTGAGTTTAGGGCATTCAGGCAGCGAGTATGTTGCACTCTTGCTGGATTTTGTAAACATAAAGAGGGACGAACCGAATCTAAGGTTGAGATGGATTCAAGGGTTTACAGTCCCCTCTAAGTAGATAGAATATAGGATGTATGGGGATCTTATTATAGTATGCCCAAGCCATATTCTATCTACTTCAGGGGGACTATATGCTGAAGGGGCTCATCGGGTGAGCTTTAACGTTTCAGCTCGGTTTAAGGCTTCAGGCTCGTCTTGGGTTGCTGGGGTTAGGGTTTAGGATTTTGGCTTGGGCTTAGTACTACTATTACTGTTATTGCGTTTATTATCACAATTACTATGTACTACTATAGCTGTTATTACTGTTACTACTATTATTAACAGTAATACCAATTCTTACTATCACTTGTATTATTACTTTGGGACTTAGGCTTCAGGGCTTCAGGCTCTAGGGCTGACCTTGCATTGCAGGGCTTAGGGGTTTCTGCAGTGAAGGGCTTTGGGCTTTGGGCCTTTTTTCTGGAACACTGTGCAGGTCCTAAGGATTTACACGTTTAGGTTTTAGGGTTTAGAGCTGTGGAAGTCCTAAGGATTTACAGTTTTAGGGTTTAGGGCTTAGAGTCCTACGGAAAAAGGTGCACTTGGGATACCCTAGTGCTGACATGGCGGCATAGAAAATTACTTGGCTCAAAACCCGCTCTGGGGCGTGGGCTGGGTAATTCCCCGCCACAGAAACAGTTCCAGCAATGGGGAATAGTATTAGCCCCTCATTCAGAACCTTTTTAGGAACAGTTCTAGTCCCCCTTGAATGGATAGACTATGGCTTTGAGTATATTTTAATAAGATCCCCATATACGCCGTATTCCATCTACTTAAGGGGGACCATACTGTAAGGGGGAATGAGGCAGTTGGCTTTTTGTCGCACCTCCATGGCTTAACGGCTTGTTTGGCTAGGGGCTTAAACGGCTTAGGGGTGAAAAGGCTTCAAGGGGCTTAGGATTCAGCGTAGCGGGCTTGCTTCCAGGGCTTGAGCGCACCACGTTATTAAAAACTGCGAAAGACTCTACGGCCAGGATCCCCTGATAACGTAGGATATTCCACCCGCACGGCTCCAACTCTAGACCTTATCAGCTTTCGACCCTAGATCCCAAGCCCTGTATGCCGAACCGGAAAGCCTGAAAACCATCAACAACCCTACATGCGCTACAGTTTAAACTCCCAGTAACCTCCTTCATAAGCCCTATAACAGTCAGATCCCCTATATAACTTTACCCCCCTTGAAGGAATTTAGACTGTAGCTCACATGGACTGTCCACCTCCAGTTGCGTTGCCAAGCGCTGCGCCTACAGGTTGCACCGTGTTTTCACCGAGCTTACCCGAGTTTAGAGTTTAGTTCAGGGCTTAGGGAACCCTGAAAGAAAAATGATAGCCATACGAAAAATTGCCTATGTTAGATTCCATATTACTTTAGGCGGAGGTCGAGGCTTTGTTTGCTATGTTCCCTCAACCTGAAAGCACCCCAAACTGTAAACGGTCTTAGCAAGACCAAGCCCGACTTCTAAACAGCACGGACTCCGGACAGTAAACCTTAAACGACCAAATCTACAGACAACCCCACACCCAAAAACTGCACACTTCACAGCCGCAAATAACTCTCAGCCCTCAACAGCCCCAAACTGCACACCCTAAAGAAACCCAAGCCCCAAACCAAAAATGTAAACCCTAAACCTTAATAGCACCCAAGCCCTAAACCCAAATGAGCTCAAACCCTGAATTTAAAAAAGAGGGCTAAGCCCTCACCGTAAAGAGCCCCAATCCCTCTGCGTGAGACAGACCGATCACTGTACCTCAAACAACCCAACCTATAGACAACCACAAACTGCAAAACTGAACAAGTCTAAGCCCTAGGCACGCTGAGCTTCTAAAAGCCCCACACTGAAATCCGTAAACACGCCCTAGCCGCAAACCTTATACTGCCCACTACTAAGCCGCCCTAAACATCCCCATGCCAAGACATACACCCTAAAGAACCCCGAACCTAGAGTCTGAAGAGCCCGGAAAAATGAACACTGTAACCTCAAAACCCCACAGCACCCTAAGCCCTAAACACTAAAAAGCTCCAAACCCTGAACCCTGATCCGACCCCAACCCCTAAGCTCAAAGAACCCCAACAAGTTTGGGTGTTTAGGGTTTTGCCCAACACCTTCCACTTAAACAGCGCGAGCAACACAACTCTGAAGAACCCAGCCCCGAACCCTTGATTGAACAAGTCCAAGTCCAGCCCTAGATAGGCCCACAGTGCGGGGTTTCGGGTCAATGGTTTAGGGTTAAGGGATTTGGGTTTAATCTCCTAAAGAAGTCCATCCATAAATAGAATAGGGCGACCGCAAATACAGAGTCCAAAATGCGTACTCCTTATCGTGGGGACCCCACAAAGGTCCCCCCCAATTCGGGGGAACCCGCCCCTTGTTACCCCTAAACCTTAAATCCCTAAACCCTTGATTTTTCATCGCCTCATGGCGTTCCCTTTGGTCCGCCAGCTGTTGCTCCATCTGCGCTGAATGCAGCTCCAAGTTCGGGAGGTGTTCCTTACTGCCCCAGCCAGCAGGATATTATAGCACATTATAGTGTAATATCATGTATGATAGTACGACATAGTGTATTCTAGTATATCATGTTGCTTAAGGTTTCAGGGTTTAGGATGGTACTTACCAAGCCTGAGGACTCAACAAGTGCCATGCCACAAGTGTCAGTACTAGCAATGATGCTGACAGGAACCATGGACCGGTAGATGGCAATAAGCCCCAATAGTAACCCACGGTTCTTAGTCAGTTACTACGTAACACTACGTACCAGCTTCACTTCCTACAGTACTCAGCGATTGATAAAGTCTTCGCCATGGTAGTATGCGCAACAAGAGGAAGAGCAGCAATGGTAGCGTTGTGGTGGTGGTGGTGGTGGTGGTGGTGGTGGTGGTGGTGGTGGTGGTGGTGGTGGTGGTGGTGGTGGGCTCCCAAAAATCAAGGTCCCTTTTCGCGCATTTTCATAGATCGGTTATTTGGGGGCCCCCTATTTATGCACCCCCCACGTTTAGATGCCAAGGAGCCCGTAAGTGAGCCGCATGTTGAATGCTCTCCGGATGCATATGGCCCGTGTAGATTTGCTGTAGACCTGCCTCGAAATGCATTCTAGGTACCTTCAAAGGGGTTGTATGGGGGGTATATAGGGACATAGAAGGGTTATGGCACTTGGGAGGTCTATGTAGATGTATTATTAAAAACAACTACCGTCATCTCTAATCATGAAACTATAGGACATCACCTTGCTGTAACTTGGTCTTTGCTTACCCTACAGCACAAATGACCAAAGCTTCAGCTTCCTGGTTGTTAGTGGGAGTACGGGAATACAATCCCCATATAATCTCTGCATGATATAATCCCATGTTCCCTACAATGCCGCGGTAAGTCAACGTTTAGGGTATAACCATGAGCCCTAATGGGTTGGATAAGGCTTATCAAGAGCTTGAAGTGCGCCCCCACAGGAGGATGAACGGCTCTGAAAGCACCGATACGTCTGCCTACCGTTGATGCTAAACGTCCTAGGCTACTAACCCGTGAAGCTTTGACCATACGCCCCAACCCAAACCCCTTAACCCTCAACCTTAAACACCTCCTAGACCCAACCTCTAACCCGTAAATCTTAAGCCAAAACCCCAGAGCCTAAATTAAGCCTTATAAATCAAACAGCTCACCCATAAAGCTTAAGCACCTGAATCTTTAGACAGCCTTTCCCGCAGCGCGCTTTGTTTCTACCGCTTGGATTTCCAGCTCGGCTTCCTCAAGCTCTGCCTCCACACTGTAGCCAAAGGGGGCTGCTTAGGGTTTAGGGTCTTTCTTGAGGGTTTAGGGATGAAGGGGTTTTGAGAATGGTCTAGACCTGTGCATGAACTCCGAAAACCCAACCTGGCACCCCAAAACTTGCTGGTAGGGTTTAGTGATTTAGAGTTTTAATGGCTACCATCGAGAAAACCATTCCTACCTTCCCTACCAAGGACCGGTAACACAAGTGTTGCATACTATTCACAAACCACTTCAAGGACTAAACAGGAATGACCTTGTTGCTGGAAGCAGCAACACACCGTTAAGGCTTTATCGCGCGCGGGCTATGGCTCAGAGAACCCTGAGGAAACCCCACAAACCCTTAACCCTAAACCCTGTAAGCAACAACTACACACTACACACCTGGCCTTAAAGTCAGCGGCCCCAGAATCCAAACCCCAATGTAAGTTAAGGGCTTTGGGCTTGGGGTTCAGGGTCTGAATAATTACCAAGAGGGTGGTCCTAGATTCCTGGTCTGTTATGGTATAGGGTACCTCAAGCAGACCCCAAAATTATGTTGGCAATCATTCACCCCTTACAAACAGCTCAAAATGTTGTGCTTGCAGCCCAGTACATATACTCAACCTGCCATATCCCCTCTGCCGCTGCTATGTTCCCGGCCCTCCGGCCTTCTTGCCAGTCCTAAGCGGGCGGTTCGCTGTTTTGGGTTGAGTGGCTAGGGCTTGAGCTTGGGGATTATCAGGCTGGTAGCCTCTAAACTTCCAAGCCTCTGCGCCCAAACCCTGAAAATGAAACCCATGAAATCTACTCAAACCCAAACTCCCAACTAGCCGTCCGAAAGCTTAAAGTATGCGGAGATTGATCTAGACACTGAGAAGCCATTCTCCGTGTGCCCTGTACCCTATTTGCTCGTAGAGGCCCTACAGATCCTAGTATCCTAGTATCCTTTCTTGTATCCAACTGGCTGTCTCCTAGCAGAGAATACCCCAAACCGCTGCATAAGCTCTTAGCCCCAGCCCCCGCAAACCCTGCACCCCCAACCTCAACATCCAGCGCAAGGAAAAGAACATGACATGACATGTGACCCATTCTTACAGATTAGTATATGTAGAGGCCTAGATGACTAGAAAGGGGCTTGGGCGACAGGACACATGGACAAACGTACGCAAGGGTCATCGCGAAGTTCATTATGTTGGTATTGTTTGGTATTTACTCAGGCGTTTGCATTAAGTCCTTTGTGCTAGCGTTAGGTGTCAAGGTATCGAGATTCGGCATCTTGACATGGAGCTTTACCAACTCCTACTTTAGCACAGTTTCCATGTCATGTCCCTTGTTTCTCCCATTTGATTCTCCAGGATTGCTAGTTATTTGAGCCCCTACACCTGCCAAACACCAGGCAGGTTTCGGATCAACACGGTTTAGGGTTCAAGCGATATAGTGCCACGTGCTGCGGCTGTATACTTTGAAAATTCTTAGAAGAGGCCGCAACAGCGCCGAAGGACGGTTTATGCAACTTCTGCGAAAATCAGGAAAACCCCAAGCTCCGCTTGCCCAGTTCTTAGCGAGCTCTAAGTCCTAACCCTTAACCTGTAAACTGTAATGAACAAGGGGCAGAGAGGCCAGGGGTGACGATCCCCTCCCGCAGTTTTAAAAAAAAAACATCCCCTCATCATAAATACTCCCCTGGCCCACCACTTATAAGACTGGAATACTCATCATTCCGACGATGGGGTTACATGGGCATCTACCAAGCCTTTTCATGCCGCCCTGGCCGACCTTTTGGTGATCTTGCGGGCCTTTACCCGCAGCAACTTTGCAACATCACCGTGGCCCCGCTGCTCCGCAAGCGTGAGGGCGCTGCAGCCTCGACCCCGCAGGTCCTTGTTGGCACCGGCTTCCAGAAGCAACTGTACAATCTCCACATGGCCACTCTCAGCTGCGAAAAAGAGGGCCGTGTAGCCATCGCCAAACTCCCGCTGGTCTATGTCAGCACCAGCTTTCAGAAGCTGCCGTGCGATCTCCACGTGACCGTTCCGAGCTGCGAGCATGAGGGCTGTGGAGTCACGTTCATTCTGCAGGTTCTTGTCAGCCCCAGCGTCCAAAAGCAGCCTTGCGATCTCCACATGGCCATTCTCAGCTGCGAGCATGAGGGCTGTGTTGTCAGAGTAATTCTGCAGCTGGTCCTGTTTAGCACCAGCTTCTAGAAGTAGCCTTGTGGTCTTGAGGTCGCCTTGCTTGCAAGCTTCGGCAAGCTCTTTGGCAGCCTCGAGCTGCAGCTTATGAGTGGAAAGGGGAATTAGAACCAATTGTAAGTCGATCGGGGCATCCAGCTCGGTGGAGTTGTCCAAGCTGGTGCCTTTGTGCAGCAACTGTTGCATGCACATCGGGAAGCCGTGTTGCCTGCGCAGAGACTCCTTCAAATCCCGCACATGCGAGATCTGCGCCATGCTAACTGCAGGCAGCTCCTGGCCTGACATCTGCCATATGCGAAGCATTCAGGCAAGAAGACTCAACAACAACGCCTTCTCAAACATTGCGAGCTGCATCTAGGTTTGTGTGCTTATAGTTGCACAACAGTTCAACAGATGAACAGCCATGAAACCAAGTGCATCGCTGGCATGACTGTCACGGTCTGTTGATGCGTCCATGATTTTTACATCCATGACCTTGGTTCCCGAACCGATAGGGGCTAAGGCCAACAACAGCACGCTCTCAATCAAAATATATCCCGTGAAGATACCATAGAGGAATGTATCATGAGAGTATTGTTTGGCTAGTGCATACCATAACAAATGCAGGAATATCACCAAATTTTGGGCAACGCCGATACTGCGGCAGGACGGAAATTCGTCGCACTAGCGCATCCTTCCAAAGCTCCTGCTAAGAACCCCTCCCCTCGTAGACTCCGTCGTCTGTCTGGAACAATATTGTAAAGTACGAATTAGAACTGCAGTTCCTGCGATAGCCCCCTCCACCCTACACTCCTCCACCGGGTCCTCCGTCTGGAACAATGAAAGTATTGCAACTTTGTTCCAGGAATTTCATTCCTCCGCCAGCAGTGCCAGTGAAAACGCACTTTAGTCCATGTACTTCGCGTCCTCTGCAATATGCAGGCAGGCAACTGCGACGAAACTTTCCTCCCGAAAAAGGTAGAGTCACTCTATTTTCTACATTGCGTCACCATGCACACACGTGACATTCTAAAAGGCTTGGGGCTCAACAAAACCAAGTCCCCTAAAATCCGACAAAAAAGGCTGAGAGCGCATAGTAGCCCTTGGTTCCGACCACAAGTGTATACTTGGAGGGTCAGGGGGACTTCGTTTGTATACTCATAACCCCTATAAGCCATGTAGTAACCCCAACTAATCCCCATTATCAACCTAGTTACTAAGTTCCCCTGACCCTCCAAGTATGGTATTCCCGAAATCTGGACGGTTTTGCTCAGGCTTGGGACTGCTTCTGTGGCCCCCAGAACAACTTGCCAACGTTCCTGCTGCAAGTCTGCATAAAACCTCATTCCTGAGTCTAAGCTGGGGATTACAGGGGTTTGTCAAAACAAGACGCTTTTAGGGACCCTAGGGATGCATGGAAGTTACAGAAGGCTTACCTGGCCCCTACTGAGGATGCTAAAAGGAATTTTAGGGCAACACCTAACCCTAAACCCTAAACTTGGGTACTGCCCCCCTCAGTAACAGTTGGATAATATTTATAATATGGCTATATATAGCCCTTACTAGGACCACTAATATAGACTGTTACTGGGTGGGGGCAGTACCCAACCTAAACCCCTAAACCCTAAACCCTAGCCTCCCGGATGACTGCAACTTATGGGTCTTTGACTCACAGCTTTGCGGCCTGGGGGTCCCTACTTTTGGTTTAGGGTTTAGGTCTTAGAGCTTAAGAGTTGTTAGTACGGTGTCCCTGCAAAACCCTCCAGTAGGCATTCATCATCATCTAAACATTTGGGCTTTAGCCCCTTACAGTGACAGTCACCAAAATGGGTAATGAAAGGGGGAATGACCCAACATAACCTCTAAACCTTTCAAAAGGATAATTCCCTAAACCCTTATAAGCCATACCCCCTACATAACCCCTAAACCATTCAAAGCCATTGAACCCTAAATCCTCAGCCATACCACCCTTAACCCCATCAACACCACACACACCCCAAAGATCCTGAAGGTTCCTGGCATTATCCTATATAATATACTAGTTTCCATTCTATTTTCCATTATTTACCATATAATATAGTAGTTTCCATTTTTTTCCATTATTACCATTTTTACTTTCCATTATTACTATATAAAATCCGTGGCGTTCATTGCCTAATGATACCTAAAACTTAGGGTTTAGGGTCTAGGGCTTAATGTCATGGTGCATTCGTAAAACAACCCCGACATGAGTGCTAATATTAGCACCCAGTACATGGACCAGGACTACGATTCTTTCCCCCCTTCCCAACGAGTCATGAGACCCGCACAGAGAGTAGCTGCAACCCCGAACGGCTAAACCCCTAGACCCCTAAATCCCTAAACTCCAAAGCCCTAATCCCGTACCCCGAAGCCCCAACACCCTGAGCAGCTGCCCAGCGTCTGCCTCTTCGGCCACTGCTCCACATGCGCCTTGAACGCCGTGGCTTCAGTCTCGGCCGCCCGAAGCGTCTCCTGGGGGGGGGGGGGCGGGCATGAGAAAACGAATCAGACCATGGACATGGGTTTCGGGCCTTCGGGAGTTTGAGGACTTCGGGCTTAGGGTGATATAGGGTGGTGTGAGGGTAATATAGCGGGATGTCTCTACAGATAATCTACAGGGTTAGCAGATATCACTTCAAGAATGGAGAGTCAAACAGGAAAGAACAATGGAAGGTGACATGGAACCTGGCATGATATGAGGGTGTAGATTCTTGAAGTCGCACCTCTAGCGGCACCTCTTGTGAGAACAGAAAACACACCAACTTTTTTTTCGCAGAGATGCTGAGGCTCCTAGCAAACTGATATGCGGTAGAACGCTTTCTTAAGCCGAGGTAGTACGGGGATGCGTTGAGAATCCTACGGTAAGCTGATGATAATTCCTCCTCCTCCCTTCACAATGACATTCCAACCTCGAAGCCCTCGAAGCTCTGAGCTGCGAATCAGTTGCCCCACGACCCTGCTCATGCCAAGTTTAGTCATAGGTGGTGACCCCGTAGTGACGTGTGCTAAGTCGAGCGTGCCCAAGTCGAGCTCTACCACCAAACTACGACTCACGCTCCTGGAGTTCTTCGACGGAAGCCTGCGCCAAGGCAGGCAGCGCTATGGTTTAGAGCTAATGTTGGACCTCCTTTAGTACTGATGTTCTCTATAACGTGTTTTGGGGCCGCCTGATTCAAGATTACGGGTAACTCATGATTTGAGGCACAACTTTAATGTGTTTTGATCTTGGGCTCTCAGGAGAACGCAGACCATGCCTTCTAAATCAGTCCACAAGAACCTCAGAAACCAGGGAGGCTGAGGGGCCGTATTGAAGGACCGTAATTCCCATTTTTCTGGGGAGCCTATTGTTAGGGTGGGGTTCCCCCGCATTAATCTTGCTGAAGTGGATAGGGGGCGGCATTTACATGGCAGTTTCCCAAATAAGGGGACCCCCATATAGACCCCAAAATACTATAATCCTTATTACTGGGACCCTCAAAAAGGTACCCCTAATTTTGGGAAACTCCCATATATAGTATTCTTAGGGATGCTCTCTATCCTTCCATCTCTTAGTAAGGACTTACGGGGCGATGGGAACCGAAGTCTGAAAGGAATGGAGGGCGTCTCCAAAAAGAGATTTGATCAAGGACTATGTTGATCCCTTTAAGCCACTATGTAATTCCGGTTTCCGTTTCATTTTCCCTTTTTCTTCTCCGTTATTTGGGTGATGCCCCTAGCCCCTAAACTCCCAGGCCCCAAACCGTAATCCCTACATGGCCTGGGGTCTTAGACTTATCCTACGTGCCCGTCTCCGTTCAAGGAATTCTTGGCACGTCGAGGAGTGTACAGGCAGGCCAAGTTGAAGGTTGCATAGGCATTAACCAGCTCCCCCTAATCATAACCCCACCCAATATAACATCAATACATATTAGGGGATCTTTTTCTTAGGAGGCTCATTATTCGCCGGAGGGATTATGTGGGACCCCCACTCACTAATGGTGACCACGAGGTGACCACGAGGGAGAACGGCAATTTCATTCCGGATCCTAAAAATTCCTTTATTACCACATTACAGCATATCCTTTGGGGTTGGGGAGTTTTTGATGGCCTCCCATCAACTGGGCAGGGGCAGCAGCACGTCAACCACTCACTCATCTTCCCGACCAAGCTCTTCCTAACCAGCCGAGTTTCCAGCTTAGCGTTTGGGCGCGCCGTCTCATAACGCTATTGCTACTTCTACTTGTTCTTCTTCTATATCATGTTCTGTGCCGTGCCATAAACAGTAGCACTGCTGCCACCACCACCATCGCCAGCACCAGCACAAGCAGCCACCAGCAGCACCAGCACCAGCAGCACCCACAGCAGCAGCAGCACCGGAAGCACCGGCAGCACCAGCACCAGCAGCACCGGCAGCACCAGCACCGTCAGCACCAGCAGCACCGGCGGCGGCAGCAGCAGCAGCGGCAGCAGCGGCAGCAGCGGCAGCACTAGCATCACCAGCAGCATCTGTAGCAGCACCAGCCGCAGCCGCAGCAACAGCGCCAACAGCGCCAACAGCGCCAGCGACACGGCCAGCGCCAGCGACACGGCCAGCGCCAGCGCCAGCACCAGGCACCAGGCACCACCACAACCATCATACGCGAAAAGAACAAAAGCTTGCACCTAGTTGAACCACGTGTCTAAATCAGTATCATAGCAAAGATCACAACATGACATGTGTGTCCTCAAAGCACAGAGACACATCAATGGCGTCCGTTTCATACCTCCGAAAACCTCTTAAGTTTTCTAGGCTCGACCTATAGCCACTGGCACAAAAAAATAGCCTACAAACCCCGAAGATTCCATTTGGGTGCCACGATATTGAGAGCTCATGCCTCAAGCCCCCCAACCCTAAACCCAAAATCCAACTCAAGCTGCTTAGGCCACGACTTATTTGGTTTGTGGGTTATTACTGCCAAGGGAAAGCCTCCACCGCCGCGCACGTGCGATGAAGCTCTGCAGCTCGTCTACGCCGTCGCTCCACCTAAGCATAGTCGGGAATTCGGGTTGAAGGTGGCCTAGGGTTTGGAAGCTTTGGGGTGTACGGCTTGCGGGGACATGAGGTTTCTGGTACGTATTTAGAAGGTCAGGGGATGGGGATGGATTAGGGTCGAAGGTTTTTGGCTGTGCTGATTTCGTGGAATGGCTAATTCCAGAACAGCTGGAGCGAAGGCTATCCACTAGTCTGAGCTAAGCGCTGCGGATCCAGATCCCATCATGTCGGGCTCAGAAAGACAAAGATATTCAGCCCTCAAGAATTCCCTTGTAAGCACCGCTATTCCCCTTTGAATTTGCAGTCCCGTCGCCCTAATTTGAAAATCAAGCTCGCGCACATATTGGCAATCTAGGTATGGTCCGGGGGTGGGTGGCCTCTTTCCTGCGGGGGCGGATTAAGGACGGTAAAGGCCAAACCCTTCGGGAAGATTGCCCTGTTTCTTATTTGGGGGAATGATTTTTGGGAGTTTGGAAAATGCTGTTAGCGCTGGGGCCCGGAACTGCACACCACTGGACCCCAGAACCCCTAAACTTTATGTATGCTTAAACCCTAAACAACCCTAAGCCACCACCATAGCCCAACAGTCTACAGAAAGGGGCCTTGACAAACCCCCCATATCAGAACTTGCTGGTGGCTAGCAAGGAATGAAGGGATAGAATGTAGAGAACTCCATTGGGCTACCGCCCACACACCCTAAAGGATCCAAAAAATAGAACCTCCCAATAATCACGCGTTTTTCCCAATGTAGTAGTGAAGTCATGTTGGGGGGGGGGGGGGCCTGGGCTTTTTGAGAATCCTCTTGAGTATTTGGATCCAATCATCTGTTCCAAACTAACCGATTTAGGCCCCACATCTTGCTTTTTAGGGCTTTATAGGGAATATAGGGAATGTGTAGGCAGCATGTCCCTTAATATGCCAGCACCCCAAATGCTGTAGGGAATGGATAGGCGTTCTGGTCCATAACAATCACAAACCATGCCCAGCAATATCTCAGAATGTTACAAAAACTGTCATTGTTCTGTAATATTCGTAAACCCAAAAAACTACAATCTAAACCCTAAACCCTAAAATCTAAACCCTAAACCCTAAACCCTAAAATCTAAACCCTAAACCCTAAAATCTAAACCCTAAAATCTAAACCCTAAACCCTAAAATCTAAACCCTAAACCCATCTAACAGAACCACTGACCACAAACCACCTCGGCAGCTCGCCGAGCTAGCAGCTCTGGAAGATGAACCTCAGCTCTCGCCCGGATGTTGCCATGGGTTTAGGGTTTAGGGCCCTAAAACCCATATATATATATATACATACATATACATATGAACATATTTTGATACATATATATATATATAGGTACCATGGAAATAAAATGGAAACTACTAGTTTAGGATCTAGAGTCTTGGGCTTAGGGTTTGGGGGTGTTGGAGGTGATTTTAAATTATTGTCACCTTTAGTCAACCTTAAGTAGATAGAATATGGCTTTGGGTATATGAGAAAAAGATCCCCATATACCCCATATTCTATCTACTTGAAGGGGGACTATAGGGTTTAGGGTTGGGGGTTTAGGGTCTTGGGTTTGGGGTTACCCTAAACCCTAAACACTCCCCTCATACTCATATGAAACGCCCTGCGTCTAAATATTAAAAATACCCCAGAAGAAACCTATACATTGGTGGACATGTTCAATTTTGGGTGTGGAGGGGCTGATTTTATTAGTGCAATGGCACAGGAATGTCGGTTTGCCAAAAAGAGGGACCGCAATATGGACCCCAAATATTATAATCCCTTTCATGGGGATGCCCAAAACAGGACCTAAATCTTTGGAAGCCCCACCTCCCTTTACCTGAATACCCCCATATATCCCCCCAGATCTTCCCCCCACACCCTGAACCCTCAACCCTTACGGCTTAGGTTACCCTCGATAGACCCTAAACCCTAAGCCTAAGCCCAAACCCAAAGGGCCCATGTAGGTATATGGGATATTCTTGGGCCTTAAAGTAGGTATATGGGAACCCGCTTGGGCCCTAAGTATATACCATATGGGTGGTTGTCAAAATTATGGCCCCTTTTTGGATCCCTACTATAATACGGCCCCTAATATTTAGGGTACCCCAAAAAGGGACCATAATTTTGACAACCAACCATATACCTACATGGACCCTTTGGGAAAGGTCTTGTACAAACAGGAGACTGCAAGCTGTGCTGCGTCGCACGAAGCCTCTGCAAGCTCCTGGTGCAGGCACTGGCGCCGTGCCTGCACTAAGGTCCCCTTGAAGAGGTTCTAGGGGGGATATATAGGGATTATATAAGGGTCCAAGGACCCAAATAACAGGGTTTTAGGGCCCAAATACTATACCATTGAAGGTATTTGGGCCCTAAAACCCTATTATTTGGGTCATTGGACCCTTAGGGAAGGGGGTTGAGATATTTCGGGGCTTGGAGTTTACGATTTATTGGGTTGAAAGGGTCTAGAAGGTTCATAGGATTTCTGGCTCTGGGTTTAGAATTTGGTTTGGGCTTGCAGTTTGTAACTTTAGGGATAGAGCTTTCGGCTGCTTCAGCGGCTGCAGGGATTTTTAGAGGAGAGTAGACGTATAAGGATAAGAAGGGAATGCACAAGGGCTATGGGGGGATCATAAGTCAAGTCCTTATCAAAGGGCCTGCGGTTACAAAAATCCCCATTAATACTGCCCCTAAACCTCAAAACCCAAATCGTGCGTCCATACCGAAATCAGTTGCCACCAAGATTTGGGGCAGGTTGGCAAGGTTTAGCCAGCCAGAATTGACTACATGTCGGGTTGTTCCCCGTTTTTTAAGGGAGGGTTTAGGGTTTACCTGGACCCCAAAAGTATATCCTCGTCTGCTTACATAGTCCGCGAACCCCTGAACCCCGAACCCTACAACCTAAACCCCAAACTCTAAACCCGACCTTAGGGTAAAACGGGAAATTTGTGTTTCTAAACAACAGGTGGGGCTGTATAAAAACTCCTCGACCGTTTACTCATCCCGGACTGGCGTCATCGATTTTTCTTGTTATCGTTGTATGGGGGTTCTGGCCACATGCCCGTAACTTGGTGTCTTTTAAACTACGAATAAGTTAGTATATACAACTATGACCTACTATAATCTACTATAACGTACGCTGGTCAGCTATGATCTACTAAAATCCGTTATAACCCTTTATAACCTTAGTGCAGTCTACTGTGGTCTACTGTAACGTACTAAAACTACTATATTCTACTATGATCTACAGCAAAGTAATAAAAACCGACTACAATCTATTATGACGTACTGAAATCTTCTTTAATCTACTGTGATCTACTGTTACGTACTAGAACCTATACTATATTCAATTTTAAATCTACTCTACTGTAGTTTAATCTACTTTCATCTACATCGTGTACTATAATCTACGTTAACACACTATAATCTACCATAACCTACCATGACCTACTCTCGAAGGGAAAGGGACAATTGATCTTTCCTGGCAACGCACGCCGGGAGAGCGATACTTGCTAGGCAGCACGGAACACGCGTCATTGCCGAAATGGCAATGAACCAGGAGTGGAGGTCTCGGGGCGATGTGGGGTCAAACACACTGGTGGTGAAGACATTGCGAACACGCTCCGTACAAGTGATGCGAAAATAGGCCGGCAGGTCACAGGCAGCTTGCGATGTGAATGCAATGATCGTACGCGTAGCTTCTCATACAACCCCCAAGATCCTCCCTTTCCATCTGGGATTCCAAAAATTTAGGCTTTTCATACGAGATTCCAAAGATCAGAGCGGTTCATGCAATCCCCCAAGTTCCTGTTTTTGCAGATTGAGCCCCAGGATCGTAGCTGTTTCTATGCGATTCCAAAGATCTTCGGTTTCAATATGAGACTCCAAACATCAGCGAGGTTCATGGAGCCCATATGAAAACCAATGATGTTTGCTTACATCATAGCTTTTCATACGACCCCCAAGATCCTAGCTTTTCATATGCAATTCCAAAGATTGGCGAAAAACTGGTCCAGGATTGCCCATCCCAAAAAACGAAGAGTATAGCACAGTAGATGAAAGTAGATTGCAGCACTAGTACGTGACAGTAGATCATAGTAGGTTGTAGTAGATTACAGTAGATCATTGTAGATCATACTGGATTCTAACAAACTATATCTGGTCATCATAGATCATATTTGGTCATGGTAGCTTACGGTAGGTTTTAGTAGGTAGTAGTAGCTTATAGTAGGTTACAGCAGAAGCTCTTCATGTGAGCCTCCAATGGCCGATGACATGGCAGACAAGCTGATGCCAACATCCACGTCAACGTTTTTTCTTCTCATTGTTTTTGGGGCTCCCAGCCCCTAAACCCTAAACCCTAAACCCTAAACCCTAAACCCTAAACCCTACCATTCTCTGAACGAAGGTCCAGGCAAGACTAAATCTTGAGGAGGGGGGTTATTATACAACCCCACCCAAGAAGCGCAATTACCTACATATTGGGTTCCTGTCCTTAAGTCCCTATATGAATTTATACTATCTATGACCCAAGGACCTACTATATGGGCACCTGGGCTTCTAGGGCCAGGTCTTCTCAGCCTTGGCTGCTTCGGCGGCCCTCGTTTCAGCTGCGTGGAGGTCGCGCAGGCCACTGGGACCCTGCACCTTCCCAAGGAGTTTACCTAAGGGCCCCTATCTCGTTTGGGGGTTGTTATGGTTTTGTTGGTAAGGGGTTAGAATATAAGACCAAACACCTTCCCAAGCAGTGTCTGTAGTCCCCATAACAAAAAATATACTTTTTGATAATTCCTAGGGTAATACTCACAAACATGGAAATAGTTCCGTAGGAGACTACAGGCGTAGGGCTTAAGTTCGGAGTCCAGGGGAATCACTGGGTAAGTGTTGAGGCCAACTGCAGGTACACGAGCGCAAGGATTCCTTTCGCAATCTTTCTCACCTGAGCTATAGTCTAAGCTCCTTAGAAGGGGTGATATAGGGGGTTCTATGGGGGAGTATTGTAAGGCTTGTTAATGGGGATATTAGGCCAGAGGACTATAGCTCATCTGGGGCCCTGATACCTTTGCCTCACAGAGCCCCTTAGATAGTTCCTCTTAAAGTCTGCGCTTTGGGAGACCTCAAGACCTCAACCCTAAATTATAAACACGTAGAAGGACACACATGGCTTGAGTATAGCTGTAAGGGCTTCATAGATCTCATGATGTTCAATGAATGAGAACCTTTGCGTGCAGAGTTTAGCAGTTTCATTGTGCGGACCAAGTAAGGAGGTGAGGATTAAGCAGGGCGCATCCTTGACTAATCTGATTTCATGAATATGGCTAGACTCTGAGCCCCGAGCATTTACTGCACTGTAGGAAGGGACTTGGGTCCGCCGAATTCTTAGAGTCAGGCGCTAGCGGTTTTCCAGACCGGCAGCACTGGCATCTTAGACAAGAAGCAACTGTGCAAAACCCTCGCAATAGTAATAACACCCCTGCACGCGCACACACACACACACACCTACCTAATAGCAAATATATCCTGACGACCCAAATTTGCAACGGTCATTATTGAGGTGAGGGAGTTTCGTTTTGTACGCCCTACCCAACCTGAACACCTGAACCCTTGGGACGCCAGATAATTATGTTTCGTCATTTTCTCGTCCATTCCCGTACATACCCCGACATTGTAGTTTGTCAAAATCAGGACGTTTTATGGGTTCCCATTATAATGCCACCACTATTTTGGTGTAACTACGACAAAGGGGCCATGGTGTTGACAGCCTACCATATACCCCTGAACCCTAAACCCTCAATTCCTAAACTCTTTTTGCATCTGGTCTCCTTACCCTAAACCCTGGATCCCAAAACCCGAAAACCTGTATTGTTAGGGAGAGGGGATTGTGGCGCAAAGGCTTTCAGCTTTGTCTTGCGGGAGAAATTTTCCAAAGGATGACTTTGAGGGCAAGAGGCTTTTGTTATCCTGACCTCTATAATAAAGACCCTATGACTCTTATATAATCCCCCTGAAGTAGACATAATATGGGGTATATAGAGATCTTATCTTAATATACCCACAGCCATATTCTATCTACCTACGGGGACTATATAACCATAGCGGTCCTTCTTGTGGGGTTGGGGTAAGCAACAGACCCTTGCTTCTTCAGCACTGGCTGCTGCCAATTGCTCCTCCCTTTACAGGATAATGGCTACTTGTAGTTCTGAGTCGGGTCCTAATTCGGGTAGCTCTGGTTTTAATCAGGTCAGGGCTCGCAGACTTGTAGCCCCACTCATAATTCTACATGAATCCTTCCCGTCATTAAGTCAGGGGGTTGGCCTGCTCCAGTTTCAAACTAGTGTTCGGTCAAGCCCCAGTCCATTTCGCAACGTACATCTTTTGAACGGCGACACCACTCCCTATGCATTGGAGACTCTGTACTCCAACCACAAAGCCAGACTCCTTGGGCCCCAAACGCGAACACCGAACCCTGATCCCAAGTCTTTGTACCGAGAACTACCCTCTGCGACTTCATGTCTGCGCCCATATAAACCCTTTGACTTGGGCTTTCCGCGACGCTAAAAGCCAAGCCCTACACACCCAGCCTAAACTTCACGTCCTTGAAATGCCTTAAGAGTAAAACCTGCAAAAAAGGGAGCAACCTACCCTGGCCTCTAACAGCTGTTGGGAGACTGCATCCTCTACAACACAGACCCGGCGCCGTGGCCTGCAACAGCAGCCAGCAACTAACCATCCGGCGGTTAGTAGCTGCAGGAGGGTTATGGCTTAGGGTGCCAGTAACTACATGAGGAACATTGTGGCCATACCCTCAACGCTCAGCCCAGGTACGCATGCTACGACACGTCAGCGTTTTCCATGACGGTAACTATGTGCCCGTTGATCACAAAGGCTTGACCCTTTCGCATCCTAGCTTGAACACAGCCAGTATGAAGAATCGCCAAGGGCCGGGACTGCAAACACCAAAGCGCGACCCTGTGGCACCCTAAGCATTAAACCGGTCTTGCACGCTTGTGCATTGAAGTGGGAAATGCACTGACAACGACCACACGAAAATGACTGCAAAGAACGACTTCATGTGAAAGTCCAGGAGCTCATGCGACCAAGCAAGAAGGTTTAACCCAAAGCGCCGAACTCTAAGCTCCTAAGCCTGAACCCCGTAGCTTACAGTCCCCCTTAAGTAGATAGAATATGGCTTTGGGTATATTATAATAAGATCCCCATATACCCCATATTCTATCTACTTAAGGGAGACTATGAAGTAACACTTGGGATGGATTCTGGGTGGAGAGCCTTGGCCTGAGGCCTTGGGTTTGGGCTTTCGAGGTGCATGGTTGTTCAGAGGGGTATGGGGTTTAGGGTTTAGGGTTAGGGTTTAGGGTTTATGGTTTAGGGTTTAGGGTATTCTAGGTTCGCATAAGCCTGAATGTCTAAATCCAACCATTGACACACAAAACCTCACACTCCAACTTCCAAACCCCACCCTCACACTACTGCCACCGCAAAGCTGTAAAACTTACATCCATCAATCAAAAAGTGCCTTACGCAAAGACGTCAGATACTAGTTGCCGTTTCTTTTCCATTCCTTTATGCCCTCATTAATAACACCCCCAAACCCGAGCCGGAAAGCAGCTGCTGTTCTTTTCCATTCCTTCGCAGATTCCCTTGCATGCGACCTTTGCTTCTCCAATTAGTTTTCCACCCCTACTAACAAGCAAGAACACTCTAAACCCTATGCACTCTCGCTTCTCCATAGAAGCCCCTAGCATCCGTTCAATTTTCCATGTGAGTTTCCAGTCCCTACAAACCACTCTAGACCATTAACCCTGGAGCTCTGGAATAGCTTCATTTCTTAGCAGAGTCGATTTCATGTTTGCCTTGTTTTTTCCATTTGACCTTCCAGTCCCAGCTAACCCAAAGCCCTAAAACCCCAGAGCATAGCAGACTTCATGTCGTTGTCCATGTTTTTTTTTTCAAGTTTTCCTGTCAACACTAACAACCAACAACTAGAACCCTAAACCCTAAACCCTAAACCAAGCGAGTGGCATCGATTTTTGGCCTTGTCTTGGACGAGTTGCTTGTGGTACGGCTGCGGCGGTTCAGATCCTTTAGGAACGTCTTTACGTGAGGCTTAGGAATAAGGGTCGTTAAGGGTTGAGGCTTTAGGGTTCTACGGGTTACAGGTCAAGGGTTTAGGCTACTTTACGATTTAGGGCTTAGGTCTTACCCTAAGGGTCCAAGTACCCAATACTCATATACTTGGCCAAAACCTACATTAGAATTACTATTACCCAAATCCCAAGTACCTAATCATTGGGTACATGGACCCTTTTGGTTATGGATTAATTACTCAAACAGGTGTCAAAAACCAAAAAGACTTGGATTGTCATTACTCAACCCGAGGGGGTGAGAGCGTGGTTTTGGGTTAGAGGTAGGCTGCAACATTCCCTAAACCCTAAACCCTAAACCCTTTCTTGAAATGGAGGGCCCCTAGGGATCCCAAAGGGACACACAGGGTTTAATTTAGGATGTAGGGTTGAGGTTTAGAGCTTATTAGGGGGGTTTAGGGCTATTATTTTGTGAAATATCCACATGCTTGCGCAATGGGTTGGGCAAGGCTTTCGAAGAGACCCAGGTGCACCACAAGCGGTGATAAACTTGTAGGTTGCGCTGTGTACCCTCCCCATAAAAGCATAGAACTCCAAACAGCCCTGTTTTGAGCAGAACAACAATCTTCATAGCGCCCAATTTGGGGGGTTCCACGTTTGTGTGGAGAAGGGCCAAATGCCGTAGTTTTCTGTTGATCCAAAGCCAAGATGTCTTCAAACGAATCTTTTAACCTCCAAACTGCTCAAACAGTTTGAAATTCAGGCGTTCTAATTTTGGTCAGGGTCTTGCCGATCAAATGCTCAACCATCCTGATGCAGGAGCACGGATAGTCAGCAATATCATTCTCCCCCTACACCATGCAATGCAGCACGATTCATCTATTTAACACCCACAGTGCCAGGATACTCTGGCCGCTGGCCCTTCAGGCCTCTTCAACTTTGATGCAAGCTACTCTGATCCGCGGTAGGCTCCGAATAACAAGGGCACCCCTTTCAGCATGCAACGCCTTCATGAGGAACCGGGACAAATGCGCTTTACTGGAAACCCTGAACCCTAAGCCTTGAAACCTGAACCGTAGGCCCACACCCTACACTCCAAACCCTAGACTAAGCCCTGAACCCCTCAGTCCCACACTTTAGGCTACGTGGAGCTTTAGGGGCCCAATATAAACCTCTATAATTATACCATAGTCTTTGGACAGGGACTCCCAAAAGGGTTGGATCCCTAGATCCTGGAAACCGCTAAACCCCTCAGCCTCAACCCTTCACCCCTACTTACACTCTAAATCCCCGAACCAAGCCCTAAACCCTATCTTCTGCGAACTTAATTTTTGCAACCCCTATGTACCTGGACCCCCAAAAGTAGGTAAAATAATAGCCCAAAACCTTTAAATATAGCCCAAAAGGCCATTATTCTACATACTTTGGGGTTCAGGTAACAACTTTTAAAGGGTAGTAGCTGGTGGGACAGGCTCCCTCATGGGAAGATGCCACTGCGCTGCGGATTCGGCCTGTTTTACCCTAAGGCTCTAAGGGTTAAGGGTTTAGGGTTTAGGGTTTAGGGTTTAGGGGCTTTTGGGCCCAAAGACCATACTATGTAACCCTAAGGGTCCAAGTACCCAATAATCATATACTTGGCCAAAACCTACATTAGAATTACTATTACCCAAATCCCAAGTACCTAATCATTGGGTACATGGACCCTTTGGGTAAGGCTCTTGGGCTATTTTGAGCCTTAGGGTTAGGATTTGGAGTCGAGGCCTTCAGGGTTTAGGCGTTTAGGGTTTAGGGTTTAGGGGTTTAGGGGTTTAGGGCTTTTAGGGTTTAGGGGTTTAGGGGTTTAGGGCTTTTAGGGTTTAGGGGTTTAGGGGTTTAGGGGTTTAGGGGTTTAGGGCTTAGGGCTTTTAGGGTTTAGGGTTTAGG